>JAHPZR010009432.1:37500-60000 GCA_019787425.1 Platygyra sinensis | reverse complement strand
AAGGGTGCAGACGTTCTAGGATATATAATATTTTTGACATAAAAACTAAATTTCAGTTGAATTTGATATTGCCTTACACCTCTGAAGACCCTCTGCTACCATCACTTTTTGTCTCTTGTGTGTCTCGTTGGAGATTGCATTACTTGTTTATTTCATGGCATGATCCGAACCTGCGCTGTACCTGCAGCTTACTTTTGCTGACCTTACAGATAAAATAGGCAGCCATTCGTGCTGCATTAAAATCAGATTTGTCCGTGTAGTAAATGTCTTCTTTTTCAACCTGGACTGACCTGTTGATGGTGTTCAGTGCCATAACATCGGTCTTTTAGATGCTTATGTTAAGGACAACTTGCTTTGTGAAGAAATTGAGTCGCTGGGTCGTCTCTTGGATTTGTGAGCTGATGTGTATGAGTAAGGCTTAGCCTAAATCGTTAACGTAACCCAGTTTTTCCAGGTAAGAGAAAGGGGTCCATCTGATGCCCCTGACCTTGTCCTCTGTGGTGCACCGCATGATCCAGCATACAAGATTGAAAAGCACTGTGGACGTAATGCAGCCCAGCCCTTCAAAAGGGATGTCACCATCACCAACACAGCAGGCAATGTTGCTAAAGAAGCTTCTGTATTTCAACAAGGTGAAATGGGATTCCATAGGCTCGTAGTGTCCGCCAGAGGTTGTGCCAGTGTAACCTGTTGAAGGCCTTTGCAAAATCTACAAAGTTCCCATAGAGAGATCGCTGAGAGATAGAGATCATTGCTCAATAATATTTCACAGCGTGAAAAATGTGGTCAATACAGCCTCTTCCCTCTTCTCTATGCTGCCTGCTCCTCTCAAAGCTTAATTAAGATCCGCATTCAGTGATGCGCGTTTCCTGACTACTTTTGCTAGGATCTCTCCGAGGATGATGTAATGGTGTGCATTCTTACAGAGCTCCTTTCTTTGGTATTCTGATGATGATGCCTTGATTCCAGTCTTTGTAATATCTGCTATCCATATAAGAGGCGACAGATCTTTGAATTTGCTTTTTAATATCTAAACAACATGGCGAGAAATATGTACAAACGATCACGAGACATGATGGTTCACATGCTGCTTATGTCACAGGAAGTGCATTTGAACTAACTATCATCACATCCCTCTCTTCCACATGAGGTGAGCTATAACAGCAAACAAAATAACTAAACTGAACAGAAACTACTAAGTCATCAACAAAGGTTCCTTTGTTAGTAGATCAGCATTGTTCAACACAGAGCAAGTTACATCTCCAGTCTTTCCGGGGCTTGCTAATCCTGCCACTCCGAGTTACATAACTGCCTGGGAGTGTGGCGGCTTGATTCTCTGAGGGAACTGAAATCGCAACAGTTTGGTTGGTGGCAGCTTCTCTACAGTTTGCTCATCCAAGTCTGGTTCGACTTGTATGTTGCTCTGAGGGGCCAGCCGTATAAGGGTTCAGTGTGCCTCAGCTCTCTTCTACTTGGGGTTGTCAGCATATGACCGGGGACTCCAGCAAGCTTTCAGTGTCAATTGATCCTGGATGCTTGCTCTTTGTCCCGGTGTTAGTTCAGGAAGTTGCCTTGTGGACCTGTCATGGTAGAATTTTTGAGGATCAGGGGCTCTTTTTTCTGGTTCGAGTTTAGCTCCGGCAAGTGCTACATGTCTTGGTTAATACCTCTCTGTCGTTGCTCAGCCCTATCCAGTATACGGACATCTTTCTCTATTCCTTGGTGTGCTGCATGGAGTCTTGTCAAGACATCTTTCTGTAGCACAGTGGGGATAATGATGCGGTGACTTTTCATGGTTATCCCATCTTCTACAGCGAGCTCATCATGAATGGGCCACTAAGATTTTAAGGGTACTGGGACTTGCTGGACAGTCGACAGCCAATCAGAGTGGACCAGTGCATTGAGCTCTGGGTTTGACGCGGTTTGTTTTATAATTCTCTGCAAAATGTTGTTACTGAATTGAAAGTGGATGTCGTGCACTTGGACATTCATCCCAGGGATGGCTTCTTTTTCTTCTGGTGATAACCTGGAGAGTGCATCTGCGATCTCGATGCTCTTACCTGGTTAGTAGTGGATGACAATGTCATATGGTTGTACTCTCGGTAGCACCTTCTGAAGATGCGGGGGTGCAGCTGTCAAGTGGTTTAGGTGAATACTCACGAGGGGCTTGTAATCAGTGTTGACTGTGAAACATTGCACACCCATACACCACAAGAAGTACCTTATTCGTACTAATTTTCGCGGGCACTTAATTTCGCGAATTTGGAACACGAATATTTCGCGAGCATTAAATTTCGCGATTTTGCAAAAAATGATAAATTTAGGGCATTTAATTTCGCGAAAATTGACAAAAGACAGACTAAGAAAACCGTTTTTTAACTGAATGATCACTTGACGATTGATTTACAATTATGATTTGCAATTAGGTGATAGAAAAAGCGTTTATAATCAAACAAATCAACCAAATACTGCAAATCAACCGATCAAATGCTATTGGAATATTGCACATTTACATTTATTGAACATTTTGATGACTGCATGAAAGATGTTTTTAAAGAGCGATATGTACAAGAAGAAGAAATGAGTGATTCGGATGAAGAAAGTGCTGAAGTAGAAGATAAATAGACTGATGACTATTACCATTTAGCTATAAACGCAGTTAATCATTGATTAAAGCAATTATAGAAGTGTATTAAATTTCGCGTGTTTAATTTTCGCGTATCTTTATTTTAGCGAGTCTTTAATTTCGCGATTTTTTACAAATTGCGAAAATCGCGAAATTAAAGCCTCGCGAAAATTAGTACGAATAAGGTAGTTCTTGTTCAATGTTTGCATATCTTGTTTCCACATCAGTGAGCGCTTTGCTTGCAAAAGCAACAGGCGTGTTATGTGATAAAAGTACTGGGCCCAGGCTTTTCAGCTAAATGTGAACTTGTAAGGTGATCTCCTTCTTTGATCAAAGCAGGTTAGAGTGACTTCACTACTGATGGAGTCCTTGATTTTGTTGCATGCTTCTTGGCGTGCTGGGCTCCAGTCAAATTGGTGGCTTTCCTTTTGAAGCTCGCAAAGAGGGACTGTTAGTGTGCTTAAATTTGAGTTGAAGGGACCCATGTAGTTTGCCAGACCTAAGGTCTCCAGTTCTTAGCAGATGGTTGGAGTTGACATTTGCTGCACCGTTGATATTTGTTTAGAGCTGGCTGGATACCACCTTGGCTACAGACAATGTCATAAAATCTGATTTTCTCCAACCTTGTTCCCAGGGTCTCTCATCTTACTGCCCCCTGGTACAAACGAGGAGAGACCTTGGTTGGGTCTGGTCACATGTCTCCCAGAATCTGGGAGATTACAATTAAATTGGCAAAGAGAGGGGTACCCTAGTAGGAATTTTGTCTATACTTAGCCTACAGTCACCAAAATAACCCAGGAACAGCGGTGATATTTCGTCAACTCGGAGGAAGACTTATCCATCATCTGATAGTGGAAATCCAAGTTGTTGTAGGTCGTGTGGTCTGGTTGAGTTAGGAACGTTACATATTGTAAAAATCTTCTGAAGAAGGCAAAAGAATAATTGCACGCCACCACCAAGGCTGTCTATGGAAGATCTTGGAGTCATCCTTACTGCGGAATGAATCAAAACCACGTCCACTATGGAGGCCTTGCGAGCGGTGACTGAATAATATTAGAATATCCAGGGCCTTGATTACTGAAAGCCAAAGTCACTTCGAAAGGAGCAGGACGGTGAAAAGATTTACTGAAGTGTCACTTCACTGTCGTCGCGATGAACTTTGGAGAGCACTAAGCTTTATGATGACCGACTTGTTGCGGTCTGCTTTTCGCCGTTGTTGCTGATAAAATGGATTTATACTCGGCCGAAAGGAGGCTAGAAAAAGAAAAATGCAGTTTTTGTGTGGCCCATACAATAAATCAATGTACGCGATGGGCTTACAAGACTTCAACGGTTCTAGACAACTTTCTGCAACTGTGCATTTGCTGTTCTGTTTAACTTTTCGATCTCTCGACCTTTCCTTGCTTCACGCCTGTTTCTGAGGTGCATTTTATGCTATGTTATTAGAGAAAATGGAAATTATAAGTAGTGGGGCCTTTTGGCCACGTTATAACTTTTTTAGAGATCATAGGTCTGCATGGTGTCAGCTGTTAACTTCATGGCACTTCACAGAGTTTGACACCTTTGTAATTTACCATGTGCTTATACTTTGATTTTGCTTGTTTCTATTGTAAGATATCATTTAAGGTTGTAACTATCACCCGGGACAAAGATTTATGTATTCCATGCGAACATATTCCTCATTTGCATTCCATGTTGTGACGCCGGACCCGGTTATTTAGACTAGAACTGTTTGCAAGCACAGTGTGTTGGGTCTTAATCACGAATATCATATTTATCTTTGTCCAGCTTTTCCAATCAGACTGCCGTAGCTTTACTTTGAGAAAGTGGTACGTTTGTCTAGAGACATTCTTATGTTTTTTTGGATCAATCTGATCACACGCATTCAAAGGAGAAACAACAGTTAATAACTATCACTTCTGAATAAAATTGCACTGCTCAACATCCACAATTGAAATATGACCCACTTTCCATAAATCTATGACGGCAACAACATCACGACCATGGTAAATTGTCTCGAGTCAGACTTGCCTAACCTTTAGAAGGCTACTGTTAAACATCGCAGGTAGCATGGAGGTCGCAGCATGACAATGCGCACCCTGACAAACTGACTGATTACAGAGGGCCCCTCCCTGATGTTCTCAATTGTCAAAGTAGCATGTGACCAGACCCAACCAGGCACCCTCCTTGCTCGCCCCAGGGGGCAGTCAGATGAGAGACCCTGGGAACGAGGTTGGATTTTCTCCTGCTTCAAAAAGCATTTGTCAGGGTTCAGTTTCAGGCCTGTATCATGGCAACGTCTTAGCATACCATGCATGTTTCCGCCAAGTTCCTCACTAGTTTTTCAAAAAAACTACGAAGTTGTCTGCAATTCCTGCCACTCCTTCGCTCTCAAATGTTTGGTCAATTTTGGTCTGAAAGATGTCTTGTGACATTTTCAGCCCAAAGTCACGCAGTTGAATCTGTATCTACTGAAAGGGGAGTTGAATGTGGTGAGGTAACTAGAGTCGTTCCCCTAATTCACTTTTGATGTCGTCTTTGAGACTTGTTGGCACGCGTCATGGAGGATGAATCACTGGTGGAACATTGTGGTCGACTGCAATATGGTACTCTCCTTGGAACTTCCGTTGCCACTAAAACGCAGGGGCACTGTGTAATCAGATCTTGCTTGTCTCCAATCAGGGTGGTTTCCTTGGATTGCTCCTTTCAGCATCCATGACTGCTGGTGTGGGGGTGATGTGCCTGTATAGCACAATTGAACTGTAACAGATTTAGGTCAGTGGAAGTTGGCAGGCCAATGACTGCAGGACCTGGGACTTCTGTGACATAAAAGGGTCTAGTGTACTCTCTGTAAGTGCAGGGTATGGTGACTATGCTATGGTGTTTAATTTGTGAGCCTCCATAAGCAGTGAGGGCAACATTCGAGGACAACAATGCATTGGGTTTGAGTTTACCAATGCTGTCTACTTGATGTGGGTACATCTCACGGTGTCAAGCTTGGCTCTTACTGTGGTCTTCCTGTAATCGCTCTGTGCAGGTTTACTTGAATGGATACAAATATTTCATCTCGACTAGACTCTGGTGCCGCATGTGTTAAATTTGGTATGGTGACTGATTTGAAAACAATGGATTTGAAGGATGTTTGCGTCGTGGAATCTCTTGAATCTTCTATGGCATGAATCCGTTGTCTGCGGGTCTTGGACTGACAGACTTCTGCAAAGTGGTCTAATTTCTTACCTAAGAAGCATCTCTGGCCATGTGCTGAGCATTCTGCTAACGCATTGTGAGGGCGACCACAGTACCTGCAAGTTCTCATTCCCCCGGGAGGCTTGAAAGGTGGAGATGCTTGATATGGTGGAGGGTAGTTTTGGTGTTGGGTGTCCTGTATCTCTTTCTCTTGGTTTCATCTCAGTCTGTTCTAAGTGAATGGACCCATCTGCAGTTTCAGGTACCATGGCTGTGACCTGGGCTTGAGAGGATTCGTGTGACCTTGCAATTTCTATAGCTTTATCCAGCGTTAACTAGGCTCCCTTTGAGATTATCTTTTCTCTGACTTTGAGTGAGTTTGGTCCGAAGACTATTCGGTCTCTTATCATCTTTTCTGGGTCTTTGAAATCGCGATCTTGGGCTAGAATTTGTAATGCCCTGATGAATTTCTCTGCTGTTTCTACTCATTCTTGGACTCGATTGTGGAATCTGAATCTGGCAAGAACAGGATTTGCTTTTGGACTTAGATGATTCTCAAAATGTTCTTAATATGTTCATTATTTCTTACGGTCATTGTCGAGATGTCACACCAATAGCTGCATTTCTCCTGTTCTGTTCCGGATTTTAGAGGTCCTGTAAACATCAGCTTGACTGGTTGTTTGAGATGCAGTCAGTTTTCTTTCGGGTTGTCACCGTCCCACTGCATAACTGAGCATTAGGCCGCTTAACGCCACGTTTCTGAGGTTTTTGGTTTACTTCTGACACCATGTAATAGCCACGAGCTATACAGGAGGTGATAGACCTACTTATTTGCTTTTTAATATCTATACAACATAGTTTTTCTGTAAAGAATGCTTGTTAGGCTATAAGCACTTGGTCATAAATCAAGGTCTGAAAATTGCTTAGGGTGGTCTCATGGGAGGTTAGGGGAACACCAATTGGGCCATACAGTGAACAAAATGGTATCATTTTCAATAATTCAGAAACTGATTTTATATCAGTCCTGGCTTAGTTATGAGTTCATGTACAGCTCATAAAAGTCTTAGAATCACACAAATTCACTGACTAACCATTTCTGTAACAGTTTACTGACTAAATGGCTTTTTTTTAATCCTAAAGTGGAAATATAAGACAAAGAAGGCAAAACAAGAGAAAAAAATTCGTCACCCGGGCTGGAGTGCTCATATGGGACAATTCATTTTTCATCCCGGTTACCGAACAAAAACCAAGATTTCGGTAACTGGGCCAGCCCTACTTCTCATATGAACACATCGAAATTTTTCCGAAGGAAAGAGTCACAAGGCGTTACTGAGACAAATGTTGTTGTTTGTTCATATGGGAAATTTCAGCCTGTTTGAACGGGATGAAATTCTAGAAGCAAAACCCTGGCAAAAATAGTAGAACATAAACTTGTATTGTTTACAACAAAACGCATTCTGTATACCCCTGAAGTGGAAATACACACAAGACAAAAATTCTGCTATTTTGCTGCTGCTATGTTGCGATATTGAAGCTATTTTGTCAAAAAAAAGTTTCGGCCAGGTCACCCAGGCTGGCGTGTTGATATGGGACAGTCTTAATCCTGGCTACTGAGATCTCGATCGAAACTGAAAACCGAGATCTCAGTAACCGGGCCAGCCCAGCTTCTTATAGAATTTTACGAAGAGTGGCAACACGAGATCTCGGAAACAGAGATAGCCCGCTGGACCAGACTCATATGAAGAGGTCCTTAGGAGTTGCGGTTGTGATTGATATGAGTTGCCAAAGCTTGGTTTTGAACTAATTCCCCCAGCGATTGTGTCAAGTTTTTCACGGCTTCAAATTACCCCCATCTCTGTTCAGCTTTTATGTGTTCTCCGTTCACAGTCAGTCAGTCAGTCAATCCTCGGAGCCCCGCTGGGGGGAGCATAAGGCACCGACAAACTTCTTCCATTCAGACCGGTCCTGGGCCAACCATCGCAGCTCGTTCCACGTCTTTCCAGCTGTTTCCATCTCGTCCTCGATGGTCCTCCGCCAAGTGCCGAGTGGTCTGCCCCGGTGCCTCTTCCCAGGGGGCGCCCAAGACAGCGCCTCGAGCGGATGCCGGCACGCAAAATGCAACAGAGTATCTCAATTTCCTTTGTGAACATTAACCAATGAAATCAACTATCATTAAATCAGTTGCAAGACAACTACTTGTGCACTCATTTTTTCCAACTCGAGATTTTCCTGGTAATACACAATGTATATTCATACTGTGAGTACTATTTATACTCTATTATACATGTACTTGCGGACTTCAATGCCTCCTCGGGTTTGGGGCCAAAATTTGTAAAACCCTGGCACGTGATTTATGGCAACGCTTCTGCAAAAGGCCGTCAAAGCTATCAGGGGATTGAATTATACAGCCACCATTGTTGAATACCACATAATACTTAGCACTTGACTCTGCATGCAAAAGATCAGTCCTGCTTTGGCAGCCACTTCAAAAGGTTTATAGCCAGTCCTTCAGTCATGCAGCCGGGTTCCTCGCACCAAACCTCTCTCTCCTTTATTTCGCTCCACAGTTTTTTTCGCGCAGCGCCTTAACTAACTGAATGCCCGAAAGAGAAATATAGGCCAACGATCTGCGATAAAAAGCCAATTAAATTGAGTACTAACACATATCTCATTCATCGACTTGTATTTCACTTCTATTGTTTGTACCTTGCATATTGCAATTTCTCAGAGAGAACGACACTCCAGGTGATTTTGTATGCTGTTTGTGACATGATAGGCAATCTTTCAATTTTTTTCCATTAAGAAAAACGGTAAACAAAACTTTTCTTCTTCGCACCAACTAAGCAAGACAAATATTGCGAATGGACTACCCATTAGCCTGCAAACACTGACAGTTTTCCGGCTTTTGTTTCATGCCAGTTCTTTCCTGTAATCTTACAAAAACAAAATAAAATTGACCTGTTTAAGCTATCCTAACAGTTTTGTTTTTCCCTTGCACAGGGTGTCATTTTTCGGTTTGGGCCTTAAATAGGGTATCTATTTTCGTTTGCTTCATCCTTAAATAGGGTCAGGCCCTGGGTTCAAGACCCTTCGCGGCACACACCTATCCAAAATTTATGGAAGTACCCCCTGGGCTCCCTCCTCAGGGGCTTTTGGCTTTCTCCCCATGCCGATTTTTCCCTCCGTTTCGGCTTTCTCTTGCCCCCACTAACCGCACCTGCAGGGTCTCCAAGGATGTCTAAAGGAAGTACCATAACAGCTTAGGAAAGCATTCTCGTTCCAGGTTTTTCTCAAAAGGTCTGTTTAATGGGTCAATTTGTTTTCATCCTTCCGAAAACTTCCTTGCTAGTTGTTTCACTGCTATTCGTTCCACTGAATGTCATATGCATGGATCTGACAACTGTACCACGGGCTTATACTTGGGCATATGCGGACAGACGAACAAAAAAAGGAAACTTGGTCTGGTATCCTGTACTTTTCTCATACATAATAATTTATTCGTTGCAGAAATATGACAAGAACAAGCTTTTAAAGAACTTTTTCAGAATTGTGTCCACCAGCAAAGATCGGAAAGGAATTGAGTTTATTTCAACCATGGAAGGTATCTATTAAAACTAAAGAGTTGCCTTGATTATGGAAATGTTTGCACCTCTTCTCTGACGTGCATTTTACATTATCGATATGTATCCAGATTAAATGTTTGCAAACGACTTAATAAAAAAATAAAATAAAGGTTTCAACACCTGTAACAATTTTTTGTTTTCATAGCAAAACTCAATGACAGATGTTTTTGCTACTTAACCGACGCCAGGTTTGTGCCCCTCCGAATGGCACAAACATGGCGTCACTATTGGTGGTTTTCACGTCACGCAAGTAAGCTTAATTATCACGCAAGTGAAAAATAAAATTGCTTGTACCATTCAATAAATTGAGTCAAGAAACTGAAATATCGTAGGAGAGTAATAAATAAACCTGCCAAAGTTATGGGGATGTGCGATATTCTGAACTCGTGTTATTCAGCAAAGGAGATCACTGAAAATTACAGTGCACGTTGGAGGGACTCCAACATGGTGACTGGAAACCAGTGTAAACATCTAGAGTTTCCTTTGGCTCTCTCAAAACGTTTATTCTCTCAACACTCTCAACATATTGGTTACTCAGAACTAAAAAAAATAAGGCGAATCAATATTTTTGTGCACGTAACATGTTACCCAGAAACAATGCAGAAGTCACACATTGTGAAAAAAACGAGTTCTGTTTTCAAAACAAAGCGGTCTACCAAGCTGAAGACAGGCCAACAGATATATGTTTAAAAATGACTTTTACCTGATGAGGTAAAAGCTTAAAATTCTTAATTTCAGTTTTTTTTTTCTGACCTCACGTGTAAACCAAGAATACAAAGCGCTATAAATTTAGGTGACATATTTCTGCGACAAACGCGCAAATGAAAAACAGCAGAGACCTGATTCTTGGCGAGGTTGTTTATATAGCAATCTTCTATCATATTCCAGATTCTTGACATTACTTATTGAATGGTTACGATTTTTAGTTTTGGTCACATGACTGGTGAAAACTGAGAATAAGATTCTTATAAAACAAAACAAATGCCGTAAAGATCAAATGATTCAACAATCATACACTATAACTTATGACCAAGTCAAAGTAAACCCCAACCCCTCCCCTCCCCGGGATATAGGTGGGGATTAGTTTTAATAGCCTGCAAAAAGCGACAAAGCCCCACCATGGGGGGCAGGAAACTCGTAACAGAATATGCCCCATCCCTGGGGCAACTGAAGATGTTCCTGATGAGTTTGTAATTGAATAATTCACAAGATGGCAGAATTAGATTTTAAATTTAATTTTAAGAATACCAGTTTCAGAGATTCCAGCCCTGTCAATTAAAAAAAGGTGGTTACATCAGCAACATTCAGAAAGGTTGTCTGTACGGAGTAGCGAAACAAAAAGTCATTGGAGTCTCAATATTAAAGCAATTACCTTCTTAAATCCACATTCCAAATTAATCAACGTATTGATTTGAATAACTATAAAATGGATTCCACAGATACCTGTGAACACTTGTGTCCGCTCTAATGAGCCGAAATGTACCCAGAAGTCCTTGCTGGAATGATTGCCGCCATCTTGGATTACAAGGAATCCCCTACTAATGCTCCACACTCTTCAGGAAAAGTGCAACAAAACGCGTGAATCCCCCACATACTGGAGACTTGAAGAGCTGTCAATATCGTGATAAAGCCCCATACATCCCGGTGAAATGGGAGGGGGGGGGGGGGCGGGTTTGGGGTTTACTTTGACTGGCGCATTACGTATCACTAATACATGCATACATCCACACTGATACTATTGCATATGCATATCATCCACACTGATACTATTAAAAACGCTCATGGTTGTCATGGAAACGTATACATTGAAAACACTGTCAACAATGGGGACATTTCATTGTCTTGACTTGCTGTGTAAAATGTACATGAAATAAAAGAATAGGCATGTTTTGCCCAATCTTGTTCTCTGTGTCTGCAAGAGACAGGACACTGGTACTGGGAATGAGGTCGCGTTTTGCCGTTTGGACTGCGATGACATCACTTGGAAAGCAACAAATAATATACAATTATTCCACAAGCGCATGTTGGATATTTAACAATATTTCTTCCATGAGCGTGCATTGGATATAAGATAGTAAATAGCCAATGAGGCCTGTATGGCCAAGTTGGCTATAACCAATCTCATATCCAATAAGCGTGAATGGAATAATTGTTTTATTAAAATTAATTCGGATTTGGAAATCATAGCTAAATTTTATAGATTGTTAATTTTACAAAACGACCAGAAATTGATGTGGTAGAGAAAAAGTCACATGGCATGCGCGCCATTCATATACTTAGTTGAATGAAAAATTTGAAAGCAAAGCAAACAAGTCTGCTGAATGAAAATTACAATCATGTACAATTTAAGGAAAGTCTACCAAACGTAGGATATTAAACCTTGGTCAGAAAGTTTGAAAAGAGTTCAAGGTTAATTCATCGAGAAGAGTTATAATTATGCACTTACACAATGCAGTTGTAAAAATACTGCAGAAAACGTTCATCGCTGTAATATGACAGACGCTGTCACAGTCAAAATTGTTTTCGACAAGAACTCTATCAGCAGTCCCTTAAGCTTGCTGTGGCTGCCTTGGCATCAGTTTGAGCTGGGCAGTTTCAGAGTCAGGGACAGTAAATATCTCAGGCCCGTTTCAAACGCCGTGCTAAAGTCGTGCCGAACTAAATTCATTATTTAGGTACGACTTTGGCGCGGCTGTAGCACGGCGTTTGAAACCATTTAAGAATTAGGTTCGACTCTGCCGTGCAGCACAGCAAGCTCTGTCGTGCTACCCGACTTTGGCACCGCATGGTTTCAAACGGCGTGCTATTGCCGTGCTGAACTAAATAAGTAAATAACTAAAATTATCATTTTGGATTTATCCGTTGGACCGCTGGTTCGTAATATCGTCTCTTTTCTAAACGCCCAGTGAATTCCCAGTGAGTGAATTAAGCTTGACCATGGCTCGACGTTTGAAACCAAGTCGTGCCAATGTCGTGCTACAGTCGAGCCAAATTGAATTAAGTTCGGCACGACTTTAGCACGGCGTTTGAAACGGGCCTTAGCGTCGGATTCATCTTAAGAATCTCTGAGGCCACCCGGGTGGGTCGTCGCGGCTGGCAAAGATTTGAGCCAACTTCAGTTCAGCTCAAAATATTCAACTTCTTCATGGATATTTTGCAAGGATATAATTGTTTAGTGGCGTTAGCTGGCTTTGATTTTCTCGTCCTCGTCAGCCGAAAAAGAGACCAAGTTAAAACTTGGTTGTCCTCTGTAGTTGTGCGGGATTTTTGCTCTCTGCCCGTCTAAGTTCACCGCTGTTGAACAGTTTGTAGATCTTCATCTCTTCATTGGAACTTAGGTTCTTACCGTTTCTTGGTCCTAGTACTCCGGCAATGTGCCCGTTTTTCTGAGGCCTTTTGCAAATGCTTGTATGCTTTATTTGCCTCAGTAAGAGTGTGGTCAGAGGTACGGAAAATGGTTTGCTGAGTGGCAGCCAGCGAAGAAAACGATCAATGGCGGCTCTCAGATGGATTTTATTGATGAACATTTATAAACTGTCAGTGTACCATCTTTCTTCCTTACAGACGTACAAAACGTCTTTGGAAAAACATTCAGTGTTTCTTGTGACATTTCTTCTATCGGTTTCAAAGATTTGGTGCCAACAGGACTAGAAAGCCATTCAGTAACATTGAGGTACAAATTGTTGTTACATAATCGTCATGAATGGGTAAAATCTCGATGTTCATATTTTGTTCATATTTTGCAACTTTAAGGGAAACTTAACAGATATGTACCGTTGAATATTCTCATTACGAGCTTTATGGCCTTTTTGTTGTTAATAGGATGGCATTGTCCATAATTTCTTGTATTTCTTTTGCAGAAAGCTCACCAAATTTGTTTTTTTCTCATCCATTTTTTTGTCGATGAACTTAGCTTCCTACAAAAAAATTGACATTTGCCGCATTAATTTCAATATAAGGTCAAACATAAGTATAATGGCTCGTAACCAAGATACAGTGAACCAATCAGAAAGCTAGAATTGGATTATCCCAGGTTGAGAATTTAATAATAGATGCGCGTATGCCTCGTTGGCTATATTTAGCTCATATCCAAAAAGCGCGGGCAGAATAATTGTTATTAAAATTGCACTCAATATTTTAATATAGTAAAGGCAAATGTCCAAAAAACCGAAAAATTACGCATGGACTTACCACATTTGTAGAGTATGATGGGTAAGCCAATGTAAACTTTTAAATTGGATTATCCAGTGATCCAGTTTTAAATAATGTCAATTACCATTGCGATGATGTACACTATAGAAAGTATTGATCGGGTTAAGCTGTTAGTAGTTTTGATAGTCCGTTTCTGTTCATCATAGGGAGGCGGTATCCAGTCTACCTATTTCACTGGCACCCTGCAAAATCACAGTTTGAATGGCGTAGAGACTTGGACATAAGTCACTCATTTAAAGCTGTTCTAGCTGGGCAATACTTTGCAAATTTCTTCATAAGAGAAGGTGAGCTTAATATCATGAAATCTTTCCTCTCTTTGTCATTGAGTAAAGAAATTGCTTACGGGAATAGCTGAGCTTTGAGTATACTAAAAGGGTTTGTCCAGTTCCTGTCATGGAAATTGACCGTTTAGCTAGGTTGCCTTATTGGAAGAATTTGAAGCTTTCTCAAGCAGAGAGCTTCCCGTGAAAGTTACATCCTATGATTACTCATCATCACTGTTCTCTCCACAGCACAAAAGAGTGATCATCAATTCTCCAGTGTGAAGGAAGAGAGAGAAGCCTTAATTTTTAACTACCAACCAACGGATGTGCAAGACTACCTGCCCTTTGTGCAGGCTTATTTTTTTTAGTTTGGTCATGTTATTTATCATATCAGCGAGAGAGAGGATAAACTATTCGAGCAAATAAAATGAATGCAGATGGCTAATCAAACTAAATGATATAATAATTTTGGAACATTTTCAAAGGAGAGATGAAATAGCCTGGGGGGTGGGGGGTACTCCCTACAATGGCCTATACGGGGAGGCTCCGCCCGAAAGGGGTACCTTTTTAAGGCTTTAGGTATATAAAAGGTTGCGATATCACAAGTTGGGGTATATAAAAGGGTAGGGAAATCTGTTGTTACACAACAAGAAGTAAATGAATAACACATGTCATTTGCTTGATATTTTCCCGTAATATTGTTCATTAACCTCATCTCAAGGGCTTAGAAAGTAGGTGCATTGTTATAAAGTAGGTTTGTGAAAGGGGTACCTTTTCTCAATAAAAGGTATATAAAAGGGGTACCTTTTCTGCCAAAATGGTATATAAAAGGGTAAGGGGTTGGACCTTGGGGCGGAGCCTCCCCGTATTAAACTTTGTTAAGTACCCCCCCCCCCCACCCCCTGGGTGAAAAAGTAAGGACAATCTTCCGGAACAGATGTCGGTTTCCCTTGTTTTACAGAAATAGGTCAGATTTTTCAGAATGACTCAGAAACTGCGGAACGAGGACATTAGGGAGTTAAGATCCCGGCATCTAGAAATGAAGACGATCATTGTCATCATTTTTCCTCTGCCAAAAAGTATAGAAAACATAGGCACGCAAGGCGTGCAAGAGTTATTTTTTTGTGAACTAAAAGGTTTCAGAGATAGCAGAATTCTGAATCGATGACATGTAAAATGTTTTACTAAACAAACTACAGTAACCTGACACGTCTCCAAATTACTATAGATATCATCTTATTTTCTAACAGGCAATTTCATTCGTTCTTTGTTACAACCCACACTGTGCGCACACGCATAACTCCCCATCACTCACCGATCTCATAGCCCTTTCAACCCCGAGAGGAATTTTTGCTCAAAAATACTCAAGCCGTTAAGAGAACTTTTCGCATTTTATACGAGTCGTAAGTTTACCTTTTTATAAAACAACGCTACTTCACCGAAAATAGAAAGAGAAAAAACTTTCTGATACATTGAAAGTCTGATTTTGCACTTTAACTTGATGCCACGCAGTCTTCAAAAAATATCGAACTTAAATGAATGTCATCAAATAAAGCTTCAAACTGCTACTGCAGAGAGGTAAAAACAGTTTAGAAATGAAAGCTTCTTTTTTGTTTAATATCCTGGAAACAAAAGCCGACAATTTGTAAGCTCCCATTGAATTTATTCCCATAGCAAAAATAGAAGTGTCAAGTTACCATTTATAACTAAAAATAGCAAACATCTCGTGTGAACGATTTTCTCCGACACGAAAAACAAAAGTGTCAAGTTACCATTTGTAACTAAAAATAGCAAGCATCTCGTGGGAACAGGTGCTGACGATTGATTAGCTCTAATTGAATTTACTCCCTTGTGAAAAACAAAAGTGTCAAATTACTGTTTGTAACTAAAAAATGAAAAAATCTGTCTATATTTGCACGCAACAAGAACAAAACAACCGTTACCTGTACCTATCGTAAACGTTCGAACTCTTTCGAATCAAAATAGTCTTGTCTCCCCTAAAACATTTCCTAAGAACAAGAAGCAACGATGCGTGACGTCTAATCGAATTTACTCGTTGTGAAAAATAAAAAATATCAAGTTACCTTTGTAACTAAAAATAACATCTCGTTCATTTGCATACAACTAGCTCACGCATTGTTTCAAACCTCAAGGCTCATCTCGTCCATAACTAAAATCCTCAGCCTAACCCATCGAATTTGCCGAGGTAAACCCAATATATGAATACTTCCTCCTCCTTTGTAGAATAAATATTGCCGTTCTGAACTGTATCGGGATCAAATCTTCTCATATACCATTTACCTTTAAAACAAGAAATTTGATTGGCTGTTTATAGTAGACCCGATCTGATTGGTGTGACATACATACATCTCTCACTCACTCACTCACTCACTCACTCACTCACTCACTCACTCACTCACTCACTCACTCACTCACTCACTCACTCACTCACTCACTCACTCACTCACTCACTCACTCACTCACTCACTCACTCACTCACTCACTCACTCACTCACTCACTCACTCACTCACTCACTCACTCACTCACTCACTCACTCACTCACTCACTCACTCACTCACTCACTCACTCACTCACTCACTCACTCACTCACTCACTCACTCACTCACTCACTCACTCACTCACTCACTCACTCACTCACTCACTCACTCACTCACTCACTCACTCACTCACTCACTCACTCACTCACTCATCCATTGACCCGTCCACAACATACTTGATGCACTGACTAAGAGGTATTTTTTTACACAAAAATAACTCAACAAAAGTGATGGAAGGAAGGCAAACAGATGGAAGGTCAGGAAGTGATGACGGGAGGGGGAGGGGAGGGGAGGAGGAGTTAAACACCATTTTGTACATTCGTTTAGGGTTAACCTCAGAACCTTTTGTATTCAATGGATTCAAAGTTTGTATTCAAACTTCCAAGACATTACGACAGTCTTATAGTGTGTTACACCTTCATCTTTTTGGACTTCGTCTGACTTTCTTCTTCTTGTTCGTTTGTGCCGATTTTCCTTTTTGATAGAGTTCCTTTGTTACACAACTCTGGTGCATACTTCAGTCTCATGACATGTGTCCAAAGGCAGAGTTCAACCTTGTGCTCATTCCAATCACCTTGAGGATCTGAGAAAAATGAATAAAATCTTCACTATCGCCTTTATTAAACCTTAGGATAATTGCTCTCCCCTGGACAGGACAACTCGGATTAATATTAATCCTGTAATAGATTATTATAATCCAGTAACAGATTATTAAAATCTATTACTGAGGTTTTAGCCGACATCAATTAAGATTACAACAACAACCAGCTTTATTACCAAAAGAAAAAGATAAAATTTTTATAATACGATATATTAATACACAAAAAAGGTAACATTTACTCAGGATAACTAAAAAGCTAATCTAGCTGAGTAAAACTAAGTACTGTTTGAATTTAGGAGGTAGGTTGGCACTAAAGCTTGAACAAAGGAATCAATTATAATAAAAAGAGAGAAAAAGAAAAAAGTAAGTAAATAAGTAATTAATATTAATCCAGATATTTCTCCCCAGGGGAAAACCCTGAGCTGAATTCTACATAATAATAATAATAATAATAATAATAATAATAATAATAATAATAATAATAATAATAATAATAATTAAATAACAATATATAATTATAATAAGAACCTTCCCAGAATCCTTTGCAGCTGGAAAATCGTCAATCCCAAATAACTTAGTCAGTTTGAGGGCAGCAAGACCCCCACGTTGTCTAGAAATAAGTCTTACCATTAACTAATTATTCTACAAGACTAAGGGCGATGACGTCATTGGTCACGTGACTTTGCTCTGAAGTGCGTTTTTGCTCACTGTGACGAAATTATTTCGTTATTGAAAAAGCAGTCAACGTGGTTTAAAGCACAATGGTGTGAGCCATTTCGGACTGCCCGGGTACCGAACAAAATATAAATATTAAGGGAGCTACACGTATGTACAATTTGCAAAAAGTGGGAGTCTGGGTACAAGTGCTATCTTGCGTTGCTTTAAACGCAAGGAAACCAAAATTTGGATCTGTGTAGATATTTTTATGAAATATACATTTTTGCTATTTTTAATGCTGTGACGTCATCGGTCATGTGACCAGAACGGACCAAATTTTAATATTTGTTCTAAAAGTTTACTACAACCTTTTTCCAAGAATATTTTTAAGCGAAATTGTAGTTTAATAAATAGTGTTTTAGAAAATGGCCATGATTACTTTTTCCTAAAAAAGTGCGGTAGTAGACAATCTAACTGAAAAGTTTGTCAGCTTCCTGCTCAACGACCATTTGAGCTAGCAACGAAAGAAAATTTTGCCAAAGGCCTGAGTGTATGCCTGAGTTTTTTCAAATTTTAATTGGTTTAGGAGGAGATCGATGTTTTTTCTTGAAACGAAATGAGTGAGGCCTGCGAGAAACTAAAGCTGCTGCCCATCCCCCACTCCGTTGGGATCTTCCCAGCGGATTCCTGGTGGTACGTAATGCGGGCTCTTTAAAAAATAACATTCAAAATGGCGCCGACTGGCAATGAAGTGGAGTGGACAGTGGAGTGAGTTCTGAGTTGCATAGGATAGTTTTGTTGCTGTTCTTGCCACTTGACGCGGCCAAAACGAGTCCCCAAACACAGAATATATGTCCTTTATTTGTATGCCAAATGAAGAGGAATATGAAATGAGCAGAAACTTTGCAGACGTTTTGCAAACAATAACTGTTCTAACAGAAATTTACTGGGACCTGAGGTCTAAGGTAAGCGTTTCTTGTTTCTTGACTGGTTTACGCTTATGTCTTTGATGTTAATCGTGTGTGAAGCTTGGTATAAGTGCTACCGATAGAATCGTGCTGAAACTTAGCAAACTGGAATTTAAGTCGACTCAGAGGAAGAAAATAGATTTTGGGAACGAGTTGACATAGTGTTAAATGAGTCTTCGTCGAGTCGTGTATTTGTAATATTGACCAACTGGTCATTTGGGCCACAAAAAAAAATGATTTAGTATTTGAATTTAAGGGTGAAGGTTGCCATAGGACAGCAAAGAGTCAGGATAATTAATAGCAAATTCAGGGAAGTTTATGAAAATTACATTTTTTGATTCGGTGCCTTTCAGTCTGTATCATTTGGGTTTCACTTACTGGTAGTTAAAAAGGTAGAGACTGCTTGCATTCTGCTCCAGTGGTAGACTTCAATAAAATGATGGTACTCATGTTTGAAAAAGATCATGTTTTAACTTTAAATTTGTATCTTCCCGTTGCGTGTATTGACAGACATGGATTTATGTTTCTTTTGCATTTTGTGGTCTACAGGTAATTTGTGGGATTAATAACCAGGAATGCCCACTAATGAGGACATTTTAATTTACAGGTGAGTTAAACTATGGATTATGACATGTTTAGGTAGCTATTGATTGCTCAGTTTTAACATAGTTATTTGCAGGACGTAACATGTCGATCCACAGGTAGCCCAAGCTCTCTGGTTACCGTCCACATGACATTGCGTAATGGCGTTGTTATAAGAGTTTGTATGGGAAATACATCGATCCTACGGAATAGTTCAAAATAAGGGGAAAAAAATAACAAAATCGACTTACCTTTTCTTGTTATGTGTATAACTTCTGTTTCCATGGCGTTTGGAGGCGTTTTAGAGCGATTCTAGCGAGATTTAGCTTCTCTGTATTCCTCTCTATATATAATTCCTCAAGGTAGGGCACTCGAGTGACAGAGCCCAGCAGATCGCCCGAAGGAATCCAGCCATAGATTCGCCCCAAAGGATCCGATCGCCTCAAGATTCTGCCCAGATCAAGGCTAATAGATGCTCTAACCTTTGCTTTTCTTTATGGGATGAAAACGTCCGCCAAAGAGCAATTTTAGCCTGCAGATCTCTCAAGGCTTTTCCATCGATAGCCGTCGAAAGATGCGTTGACGCTATGTTCCGTGCACCGACTGTTTGAAATTAGTATAACGACGCGACCTTTGGGTTCAAATTACCTGCTAACCCGGTGGGAGAAGGTAAGATAGGTATAACAGTTGCGGTGGACAGTATCCCTTCCTCCCACCGGGTTAGCAGGTAATTTGAACCCAAAGGTTGCGTTGTTATGCTAATTTCAAACAGTCGGTGCACGGAACATAGAGTCAACGCATCTTTCGACGGCTATCGACGGAAAAGCCTTGAGAGATCTGCAGGCTAAAATTGCTCCTTGGCGGACGTTTTCATCCCATTAAGAGAAGCAATGATTAGAGCATCTATTAGGCTTGATCTGGGCAGAATCTTGAGGCGATCGGATCCTTTGGGGCGAATTTATGGCTGGATTCCTTCGGGCAATCTGCTGGGCTCTGTCACTCGAGTGCCCTACCTTGAGGAATTATATATAGAGAGGAATAGAGAGAAGCTAAATCTTGCTAGAATCGCTCTAAAACGCCTCCAAACGCCATGGAAACAGAAGTTATACACACAACAAGAAAAGGTAAGTCGATTTTATTATTTTTTCCCCTTATTTTGAACTATTCCGTAGGATCGATGTATTTCCCATACAAAACTCTTACAATAACGCCATTACGCAATGTCATGTTGACGGCAACCAGAGAGCTTGGGCTACCTGTGGCCGATCAAAGGCGATCATCGAAAACGTAGTCAATAAGTCGATAGTACTCAATATTTGTCGATAATTGTCAATCGACAAGTTAAATTTGTCGATAAAAGTCGATAATCACAAGGTTTTCAACTGGTTGTTGATTTGCAGGCACAAACAAGAGTCAAACAACGCAGCATTGTGTAATGATCGAAGCGTCGGCGACTGGATGCATGTTTAATTTATCGAAGAAAAATATTAAGCATCGCACCATCTTGACATTAAATGAAAGCTTGCGTGGCTCAACAAAAGATTCAAGGAAACAATAGGCGTGTTTTATTCTACCTTTGAATATTATCAAGCATAGTTCACAAATAAACGTGTGGGGTCCCTCTCGTCTCCTCTCCCCGCATGCATCGTTTTTTGTATTCCCGATACTTGTCGATTGAAATCGATCAAAGTCGAAAATCACAGGAAATTGTGGAATCGACTTTTATCGATTTCCGATACTTGTCGGCTGATTAGTTTCGAATTCGATCGACTTTTATCGACTTTCGAAATTATCGACATGTTACGTCCTGTTATTTGTGAGCCCACTCCAGCCTCTCAGTTTTAACATAGTATTTGTGAGTCCACTCCAGCCTCTCAGTTTAAAAATAGTTATTTGTAAGCCCACTCAAGTCTCTCAGCTTTAAAATAGTTATTTGTGAGCCCTCTCCAGCCTCTCAGTTTTAACATAGTTATTTGTGAGCCCACTCCAGCCTCTCAGTTTTAACATAGTTATTTCTAAGCCACACACACTCATTACCTGAACCATTCAAGATAGGCTTTTTGACCAGATATTTCTCTACTTTATAGAAAAAATAATTAACAGCTTTTTGGAAATTTTAAAGGCAATTTATTCTCAATTATTGGATGACCTTCAGCAGCATTTAAAAAAAGCAATGTTAAAATTCAAATGAGGCCTGAAACTCATCTATTTAAATTAAAGGCTATAATCCAAGCTTTATGAGTGTGTTTGCAAGCAAGCAATATAAAGCTTACTGAAAGCAACATGATGTATCTTTTTGCAAACCAGAGTGCTATTTAGGCTAGCCAAGGATTATGTAAGCCATCCAGAATGCCTCAAATGGCTTGCAGGTTTCATGACAAATGAAAGCCATACAAGCCAGAAATCCCCGACTCCAATAAATAACCTAACCTCAAGCTTAACCTAACTAAAGAACTGTTTAGGCTAACCATATAGCTAGAGAGCTATTCAGAGGTTAACCAGTGTGCTATTTCTATTAACTTAAATTACTTGCATGATGTGTTGGCTTGCACTTTGACAAGACCCAGGCTTTTTTGAATCCCTCTGATGATACAAGGGATTGAACATTTAAGCTTTTAACTTTCGTCCATTTTAAGTTTTACATGGAAAATGTTTCCCTTTTTAAGACACTGTTTCTCTTGCTAATCAATGCAAGCTCCATGTGTGCATTATTAACTGCCAGTAGAGAGTGGATGTGTACCTAATGAGGACTTAAGGGCTGTAGAATTTTATTTCTTTGTCAAAAAGGATTCTTCACTTATGTGGGAAGTAGCCCCCGGGGCGGGTAATCCCCTTTAAAAGTAACGGGGGTGCTCGTCGTACCTTTCAGGGGGTGAAATTTGTGAATTGGTACTGCTTGGGGTTTTAAAACCTAAAATGACCCCTGCCGTACCTTTAGGGGTCTCAAAGGTCATCGCCTTGAAAAAATTACTGAAATCGTAGTTATATTTCTTAAGCAAGTAACATTTATTTCTGAATTTTTACTTAAAAATAGTAATGCCACTGAAAATTATTCAGTTATTACTAACAGAAATGGTATCTCTTAGGGGTGTAAATAAAGTCCAGGCCACGCCCACAAAATAAGTTTTTGGTACCTTTTCAACAAGCACCCCCGACATTTTCATAGGGGAGTACCTCCTTGGGGGGGAGTAGCCAAGTAGTAGCTGTGAATTTGATTTAAAAA
>JAHPZR010009432.1:20000-32500 GCA_019787425.1 Platygyra sinensis | reverse complement strand
TGAGATCACGAATTCCTCTGACATTTAAGGATAAAGCGTTAAAACAAACGTTATCCATACCAGTAGGTATTTATGTTACATTTCTAATAGACTTAATAGTGAGTAGGGTATAATAATCGAATACGGTTTAAATGATTTAAATTTGTATCTAACAGACTGTGATAAAACTACATAGATATACAACGAAAACGAAGACTGAGGGCGAAAAAGGTTTAACAAATCCCACATACCTCTTGCTCCAGAAGAACTGTTTACGAGCACAAACAACGGTCTTATACATCATCCCACCCGAAGCCCTTTCACCGGAATGTGAAAAAATCAAGCAGGGAACGCCCATGAGGTGTGAATTACAATACGCATAACGGAACAGGAATTTTCTACTGCTTTGTAAATTAGCATTTTCTTGAGAAGATGAGTAGTCATGAAAGCAACGTTAACCTAGATAAACTTACTGCATTTTACATTTTTACATATTTGCCGTTAACGTAAAGTTTGTCGGGCTCCGATCTACTAAAATAAGCACGTTTACCATCCTTCCTGGCATTCTTTAACTTCTCCATTTGGAGTTTTCGCATCTCGTGAATTTCTTTGGGGAGATCTTCATACATCTTGTATCCTGTGTCCTTGAGTTTCCGTCCGCATTTGAGCACCCGTTCTCGATCTGAAAACCTTAGGAAGCGCGCAATGATGATCCTGTCTCTTCCAATTTCCTTTCTCGGCTTACCCATTCGGTGTACTCGTTGATATTCAATGCTCCGTGCATCTTCGATTCCCAGAACTCTCTCTATGAACTCAGTTAGCACCGCTTTTGTAATTTTGGTGGATCCTTAGCTCCGTTGAATAGCTCCATCTTCTTCCCTCGTTACAAAAGTTTCGGGGATGCCTTCAAATTTCAGATTTTCACGTCGACTATAGGCCTCCAAGTATAGCAATTTTCTGCGTGTATCGCTGACGTCGTTACTGTTCTTATAAGTCTTAGCTGTCAATTCTTGTACTTGCTCGTCAACGAATGCAGTGTTCTTTTCCAAAGAAGTGAAATTATCGTCTAAGGCTGTCTGTTTCGTTTTCACAGAGTCCACTTCTATCTCCAAAGACGTTACCTTGCTTTGAAGTCCTTTGACTGCTACGTTCAGCTCTTCCATTTTTGCTTCCACGTTGGAAAGCTTCGATAGCACCAAGTCTATTTTGGGTCCGAGTACTTCCATGACTCCATCTTTGTCACTCGATATCTTAGTCGGAGAATTTGACTCTTTCAGTCTTTTGTCTTCTGGTGACGGCTCCGAATCGCTGCGATAGCTACTTTTCCTTTTTGGAGTAATAAATTTTTTTTTTTCCATGGACGTTTCAACACAGTAGAAAATTGTCCGGTTTACGGAGCTTCGCAACACACGTCTACATTCTGTGACGTTCTCCCCAGTTTTGTACTATACTAGACGAGCTAGTAAGCAGAGTTATATACAATATATCGATTAAGATAGTCCGGCAAGTCCTATTTCAATTTCAAAATCAGTCTAATAATAATAATAATAGTAATGACGATGACAATGACAACAATAACAATACTAACAATACTAACAATACTAACAATACTACTACTACTACTACTACTACTACTACTACTACTACTACTAAAAATAATAATTAAATAACAATATATAATTATAATAAGAACCTTTCCAGAATCCTTTGCAGCTGGAAAATCGTCAATCCCAAATAACTTGGTCAGTTTGAGGGCAGCAAGACCCCCACGTTGTCTAGAAATATGTCTTACCATAAACTAATTATTGTACAAGACTAAGGGTGATGACGTCATTGGTCATGTGACTTTGCTCACAAGTGCGTTTTTATGCACTGTGACAAAATTATTTTGTTATTGAAAAAGCAGTCAACGTGGTTTGAAGCACAATGGTGCGAGCCATTTCGGACTGCCCGGGTACCGAACAAAATATAAATATTAAAGACGTTCGCGCCCATTGCTACTGCGCATCTCTAGTGCGCACGCTATTCATTGGTCACGAGCATGCCACGTCATTTTCAAGCGCGTGCACGGAGTCGAAAACTCAACAAAATATAGAGCTGATGACCTTTACGTTAACTTTGTGTGCGAATATTTTTGTTGGATGCTCGGTGACCCCCAATTTTTTTTCGGCAGATCACTTCCTTCTCTGATTCTTTCCATTATACTAAAAAACAAAAAAAATCTGTACGTGGGAAGTTTTAATTATTTCTCATATACTATTGAAATAGGGTCGAATTGGTACGTGGATACAGGTGTGCGTAACTTAAAAGTTGTATTTTTTAAGGCTAATTCTAGCTGATTTAATGACATGTGTAGCAAAGATCTATCAAATAGGCCTATATATGCTGTGTTAAACACACATAACTAAGATATGATTCTTCAAATTAACTTTATGCCGATAGTAATGAATCTCGGCAAAATCGCCTCGAATGACTGGAATCCTAGAAATGCTATGGTCTGCGATACGCCTTATCTTCAAAACGAGTTCGGTGACCCCCGATTTTTTTTACGTTTTTAATCTAAACTTATCATTTTCTTCCTGCAGACAAAGTTTAAAAAAAATCTGTGCGTGGGAAGTTTTTGGGCGCGAACGTCCTTAAGGGAGCTATATACAATTTTCAAAAAGTAGGAGTCTGGGTACAAGTGCTATTTCACATTGCATTAACAAAAATTTGGATATTGGTAGATATTTTTATGAAATATACATTTTTGTCATTTTTAATGCTGTGACGTCATCGGTCACGTGACCAGAACGGACCGAAGTTTAATATTTGCTCTAAAAGTTTACTAGAATCTTTCTCCAAGAATATTTTTAAGCGAAGTTGTAGTTTAATAAATGTTTTAAAAAATGGCCATGATTACTTTTTCCTAAAAAAGTGCGGCAGTAGAAAATCTAACTAAAAAATTTGTCAGCTTCCTGCTCAACGACCATTTGAGGTACGAATAAAAGAAAATTTTGCCAAAGGTTTGAGAGTGTGCTCTGTATGATGGCGTTGTCAGTTTCTCCTAATTTTAATTGCTTTTGGCAAGGATCGATGTTTAAGATATTTTTCAGAGGAGAGGGCCTGGAGGAAAGAACAAAAACGAGGCTATACTTTCGCGCACTTTTTGTTCACTGCGATGCCGCGCCACAAAAGGTTAGCTAAAAAATTTCAAGGACTGGACAACGGACTGGACATGCATTTTCTTTAAACGGAACTTTTGACGACTTTTTTAATTTTTTTTTTATGGCTGCTGTCTGCTCAGGGACAATGTATACTTGAGAAGGTAAGTTGATACAGATAGCTGTTGCTGTTTGTTAAAAAACAAAACAAAAAAAAAGCGCGTTTGTGGTACACTTAAATACACTTCCCACCTAAAAAGTATTGTTTAATTCTTGAAATTATAAAACTTAAACTAGAAGTTGCAGCAATGCGAATGAAATCAAATTAATGCTAACATTAAATGAAACAATTTAAGTTGCTTAAGGCAACCGATGCAAGCGCAGTAATTTTACTAAATACGATATTTGAAGGTTAAAAATGTATCGTAAACAGTGATGGAATAAATGATTACTTTATTTTCAACCGGAACTTAAAACGTTACCTTCATTCGCATAGACATCAAAACTTTATTTTATACCGTCCATGAACTAAATTCCCTATTAGAATTATAACAAAGTGTACAATAAAGCCATTATTCAAAGTATTGGCCTAAGAAAAATAGTTGCGCATAAACAAATACTGGAACAGTTCGTGCTTTCAAATGGATTACCCTAATGAATTACATGATTCCGACACATAAGTTTAATTTGAGTGGCAAAACATTTTGTTGTATCTGAAAAATTAGGTAAAGGTAGGTATAATTTAATTCAATTTTTATAAAGCTAAAAATTGTATGTCAAAGATTCAGCAGAAACAGAGAAAAGTTTTGAAATCATGGCTGTTTGTGCGAGTTCGTGTACGTGCGCGCTAAACGTGGAAAGTACCTAAGCTTAATAACTCTGAAGACGTCAAGTACTTAAGTTTTATGTCAAAACCGACCAAGAACCAGTCGAAAAAAACAAAGAAAGATTAGCAAATAATTGTTTTAATAGATTTGGCAGTTTTACAAAGTGTCACGCTTCTGGTTTGTGGCACCTATTTACAATGGTAGTCTGAGGAAAAACCTTTTTACAACAATGTTTAAATTATAAGCTTAAGCTTACGGTCAATTTCAATGAATCTATTTTTTAAATTGAGGGGAAATAAAAATGTAATTTGCTATAAGAATGGGTCCAACACAGAAATCCTGAAAACCTTCTTCACACCTATTTGCAATGGTAGTCTGAGGAAAAACCTTTTTACAACAATGTTTAAATTATAAGCTTAAGCTTATGGTAAATTTCATTTGAATCTATTTTTTAAATTGAGGGGAAATTAAAATGTAATTTGCTACAAGAGTGGGTCCAACACAGAAATCCTGAAAACCTTCACAATCAAACTGACGATAAACTTGAAAACCAAATTTGAGAGTTGGATTAACTTCTTGCTGAGCCATACAAAAGTTGGGCACATAAACAAAGAGAACGCTTATCTGGCTTATCGGTTGACCGTAAGTTTTTTGAAGAAAACGACTAAATAAAAGGTCAACGGTAAATACCTTCTCCAATAGTCAAAAAGGCTACATCGGGCCACTGCGTAAATCACACATCCTTTGTCTTTAGTCATGGCGGGAAAATTTATGTGTTGTCGAATGCAGTCGCGGCGCGAATACAATCCCTTTCACAATGCTTTAGATACATCCAAAAAGCCCTCCATCAAGCCTTGATATAATTCTTCCCAGAGTGGCCAGTTAAAAATATTTTCACAGTCTAACACATCTTCAGGTGACCTAGTCGAAGTGGCGGAAGGAGAGTCGAGTCGAACGAGGTATCGCACTGCATTGACGTGGACGTTGTTAATCCACTGACTTGATCTAAAGTTTTATGCTTCGAACTAGAAATTTTCCATTAGTTAGTTCAATTTGATGGCAAATCTCCCATTTTGGCGACCATTTCAGCTTTTCACCACACAAATCTTTCACAGTCTAACACATCTTCAGGTGACCTAGTCGAAGTGGCGGAACGAGAGAGTCGAACGAGGTATCGCACAGCGTTCATGTGCTCGTTAATCCACTGACTTGGTCTAAGATTTTGTGAGACAGGATGAACCAAATTTCAAAATCATTTCACCGTTTTGAATGTAGTTAAGCTTCGGACTAGAAATTTCCCATTACTTTGTTAAACTTGACCGCAAATACCACTTTCACCACAGCTACAGCGCTGTCGCAAGCAAACCATCGCTTCGTTTCAGAAGGTCGATTCACTTTCTGTGATTGGTTTAACAAAATGACGTGTGAATCGCGAGGTGTGGAGAATCTACGATTCAATGACAAACATAGCAGGCAATGTCTTCCTTCATAATTTTAACCAAAGGAAAAAAATTGCAAAACATTTAATTTTTGGTTTATCATGAACTAAAAAAACTGTCAGAACAGGAGCGGATAGGCGTGTTTTCAGAGCATCTCTCTCTCTCTCTCTCTCTCAACTAACACTGGTGATTTCTGGTATGAATGAATTAATATGCAAAAACTAAAAAAGGTAAAAATAATAAAGAAAAATTGTCAACTATTTTCCCAAAGAAGTACAAATACACTTGCCTCAATCCAAGCCCACTCATAATAAATATCCACAAAAATATGAATACAATCTTCCATCTGTACAACATTTAACCCCCAAATTTCAATCCAACCATTTTTTTTTTCTCTTACATTTATTAGTAAGCTCTGGCTTGCTGGCTCAGCAACAAATAACTTTCAAAACCATGAGAGGTTAAGTGGGAGGAACGATGTCTACAAGGTCTAAATAATAAGTCAGTAGTGCATGAATGGGTGGGGCAGCGGTTCTGAACCTTCAACTGATTGTACTTTTTTCTTCTGGTTCTACCCCTTATGTAGCAGTATCTACTTATGTCTTAACTTTGTTGCAGAGTCTAACAAAATTGCAAATTCATAACAACTTATCATTGTTCTTACCACCTTGTGAATGCCACTTACCACCTTTCCCTTTTTAACCTGCCATTCCCTTCCTACATTTTTTCTCTGCAGTCCCCCCCCCCATACCTCTTCACTTGTCTTTGAAAAGTAAATCCTTTTTTTTTAATCTCTGCAGGTGTGACTGTAATTTAATGACAAATTCTCTGAAGGATTATTTCTTTAGTTCAATTAATCAATCAATTCCAAAACCAAAGGATCTTGCTATACACTGTACATCAGTCAGTCTTGTCTTCCATCTTTTGCAGATTTCCCATCAAAGTGTCTAATAATCCATTACAGGCAACAAAGATTCTTGCGAAAAACTAAAGAAAAGAGGAAATTTTGTAACTTTGTATCTACGTGTCAAGTTTTCCCCTTTTTTTTGGTACCACTGATTGCATTGATCAATTTCAAGGGGCTTTTTTTCATTTTCACGAAATATAGTGAACCAATAGACACACTATAAGAAACATGTTTTTTGCAGATTATTTTTGCACTTTCCCCTGATGAAGGTTGAAGGTTCAACAGAAACGTTGGGACTTTTAAAAACGTTGTACATATTTTTATACAATTTTAACCAGAGTAACGTTTTTATTTCTTAATATGTTTCTATCACCTGGTTACAGGACCATTTTTAAAAAAAAAAAAAAAAAAAAGAATTTCATTGTTACATGTAGGTCGCATATTGACTAGGGGCCAAGATATTAAAACCTTTTTAGGCATGATTGACTTATATTCAGCATAAAAATGACAAAAAAACGTGGCAAAAATTTAAACTATTTATATTTCTTTTTTTTTGGTAGCCGTTTCAGTACACGTCTATTATTTGTATTTCTGTATTTTAACCGTTTCCTCCATTTTCACTTTGCTTCAGTGTTGCCCCTGAAGAAGGTTATTCATGTCTCACCATGGCATTAAAAGTTACCCTTTTTTGGCCATCATTTTGTTTCTTTGCCTTATATCTACCTTTTATGGGATATATAATTATCTATTGTTATTTCCGGTTTCACTTGTAATAATAATAATAATAATAATAATAATAATAATAATAATAATAATAATAATAATAATAATAATAATAATAATAATAATAATAATAATAATAATAACAACCCAAAATAATAGCTGATGGTTCAGCAAATAAGTCCCATACCTTGAAAAAATAAGAGGCTCACCATCACCATAGGTACATTTTCGATATTGGACATCCATGTTATGGTTAGTTGACAGCTGACAAAACAAGTTATCTGGTGGCCTGTATCACATGACCATATCGCGGGCCCAGGTTTAAAGTTTATGGCCACGCATTTTTTTCAAGTTGATCGCTAACCAGAAACTAGTTTTTGATTCAACTGCTGTTCAAGCCAGGTTATTAAAGAGAAAGTACAAGCAAAGGAAACATTTAGGCACAAATTAATCCATGTCACGTTGTTGACTTTTCTTCTGACATATTCCTTGCATAATCACACATCGGAAAGTCCTTGATATATTGCATACATAATTTGTACAATCTTGAGAAAAAATTGAGTATGCTTGTTAGGAATACATGTAGATTGTTAAACTTAACCCGGAATAAAAAAAATGAAACCACAGTCCAACCAATCAAGTTTCATGTTCACAATAATTGATTAATAATTATTACTTAATTACCGCTCTTAGGCTAAGCTAAATTGCTCTATCAGAGCACTCATCCAAAACATAGGCACGCAAGGCGTGCAAGAGTTATTTTTTTGTGAATAACAAGTCCGATTAGTAGTGAATAATGCTTATCAGTCAATGGTGTTACCAGTCTGGTCAGTTAAAAGTGATTGGTCAGTAAAGCCTTCATGGTAATGGCGGTCATTGGTTGGTTTCGATCCATCTATTGTTAGTTGTTAGAAGTCTGTTTATCGGTTTTGTTTTCGTCTTGGATAAGTCATTTGTAAGGCACCTGCACTTGTTGACATCTTTTTTTTTCTGTTACGAGGCTTTTGTTGTAAGTTAGAGTACCAGCTTTTCAGATTCATTTGTTGAATAGTTCGTACAGTAAGTTCTCGCTGAAACTCCTTTCATAATTTGAAGTGGTTTTTGACACCAAAGGTGGCAACAGAATAAGAACATGCTGTTCTGTGACTCGACCTGTCAGATGTGATAATCTGATAATTAGATTAGTTTTTGTTTATCCGTGAAATGATAGTGTTTGAAAAAAATCTTTCTTCCATTTTTTTAGATATTTATTTCCAGCAGTGAAGAGAAAGCACATCGCCTTTGAGTTTTCGAGAAAACGAGGGGATCGTGTTGTATAACTACGAGAAAAACAAAAGTATCATGTTACAAACGTTCCCGTGAAAAGTAAGACTGTCACGTTTTTACTAGTCAACATATAATTGAATTTAACTCAGTTTATAGCAAACATGTAGATTTTTTCGGTTTTGATATTCCACGAAACCATTTCAAATTAATATCGATATCAAAACCATGAAGACGTTATGAAGGGTAACGAGACATGAAAAACTGTTTAAATATTATAAGATGCCAAGAGTCTGGGTTGTTCTTTGTCACCTTACCCTTCCCAACGCCTGAGAGTTTTTTGCACCTTTTGAGACTGTATTTCGCGAAGCGTGCAACCACTATGTCACCTCAAAGTCTAATCAAATTAATTTGCGGTTTAACTTGCTGCCAGGAGTCTTCAGGAATACCACAAACCTTAACTTTAAGAAAATCTCCGCTAAAAGTTACCGTTTTTAACAATTGCCATGATTAATGCGCAATATTAAAATGTCCCTGAATTCAGTAAGAAAAGATAGGTCCAAACATTTTTCTGGAAGCGCTGCTAGATCTGCTTCTTGCTTGCCTGTTTATTCTGACCGTAAAAAACAAAGTGTCAAGTTACCATTTGAAACTAACAAATAAAAATATCATGTTACATGAATCTGCAACAAAACAAGAAATTTGATTCGAAGTTTATAGTAGATCCAATCCGACTAAGAGGTATCCTTTTACAAAAAAAACTCAACAAAAATGTCAAGTTACCATTTGTAACTAAGAGTAGCAATATCTCGTTTTGTTTGTTCAAACATTTCACGGGAACAAGTGGTGACGATTTGTCAGCTCTAATTGAATTTACTCCCTCGTGCAAAACAGAAGTGTCAAGTTATCATTTCTAACTAAAAATAGCAAACATCTCGGGGAAACAAGTGCTCACAATTCATCACCTCTAATTGAATTTACTCCCTTGTGAAAAACAAGGGTGTCAAATTACCCTTTATAACTAAAAATAAAAATTTCTCGTTACATTTGCATACAAGAACAAAACAATTGTCACTTCCACTTATTTTGTAAACGTTAAAACTGTTTTAAATCTAAATAGTATCGTCTCCTCTAAAATATGTCCTTTGAACTAGAAGCGACGATTCGTGACCTCTAATTGAATTTACTCGTTGTGAAAAAAAAAGTATCAAGTTACCCTTTGTAACCTGAAATAAAATATTTGTTCCTATTTGTTTACTACTGACTCATGAACTACTTCAAAATGCAAAACTCACTCTTGTTCATAACTAGCCACCTTCCCCGAGCCACCTTTTCACTGAAACAACCCAATGTACATATTATGTAACTGTCACAGTCCCCTACAAACCGGACTAAAAATCACAAACTGGCAACATACACTTTAGTCTTTATTATTCAAGCACCAAAGTCCTTGTACTTAATACAATCAAAGAACTCCCAAGACTTCATATACTTCACTTAAATTATCTTAAACAAGAAATTTTCTATGAAAGTAATGCAACACGAGCGTGGGACCTAGAAAAAATCTGAGTCCCGATAGGATTTGAACCCATGACCTTCCGAACACCGGGCGGACGCTCTATCCACTGAGCTACGAGAACTCATGGAGAGCCAGGTCGTTTAACTGAGTTCTTATATGATATGTGTCTCCTGCCTCCTGCAGGATTCAGCAATGAATATGTGATAAATATTAATAGTGATAAATGAGTGATGGTGAAATTGCAGCTCGGTAAATATATATATGAAAGTAATGCAACACGAGCGTGGGACCTAGAAAAAATCTGAGTCCCGATAGGATTTGAACCCATGACCTTCCGAACACCGGGCGGACGCTCTATCCACTGAGCTACGAGAACTCATGGAGAGCCAGGTCATTTAACTGAGTTCTTATATGACATGCGTCTCCTGCCTCCTGCAGGATTCAGCAATGAATATGTGATAAATATTAATAGTGATAAATGAGTGATGGTGAAATTGCAGCTCGGTAAATATATATATGAAAGTAATGCAACACGAGCGTGGGACCTAGAAAAAATCTGAGTCCCGATAGGATTTGAACCCATGACCTTCCGAACACCGGGCGGACGCTCTATCCACTGAGCTACGAGAACTCATGGAGAGCCAGGTCATTTAACTGAGTTCTTATATGACCTGGCTCTCCATGAGTTCTCGTAGCTCAGTGGATAGAGCGTCCGCCCGGTGTTCGGAAGGTCATGGGTTCAAATCCTATCGGGACTCAGATTTTTTCTAGGTCCCACGCTCGTGTTGCATTACTTTCATATATATATTTACCGAGCTGCAATTTCACCATCACTCATTTATCAAGAAATTTTCTTTTTCTTCTACTACAATTCGTGCTGGCTATTATTAAATGTGATAAAGCGAAAACCCTGATAACATTGACGAGACAAGTTAAGTTTTATAACGTATCTTCTCATCCCCTTAGTAAACAAGAACCATTATAAATGTAAAATCGTCACAGAATAATTTCTTTTGTTCCGTTGACGAAATTAATCGTAGTCTCTTCGCTTTTCTCGTTGAAACTTATCACTGAAACTGATCAATGGATGCTGAAATTAACGACTCGCCCTCCACTCTGCAGCAATATTTAGGTTTCACTACAACACACAAACGATTCGAACCTGGTCACAACTTCTTCACATTCCCACTAGTGCATTCCGCCCCCTTAAATACAATTGTTCCTATCATAGAAACCACATCAACATTAGTAGTAGAGCGGCTAACACTCATTTAATTCAAAACCTTATATAATGGGAAAAGCTCACCCTTCATCGCGTGCTCGCAGTTATATCTCAAACACTATGTTTCTTTGACTGATTATCCAATTGCTAAAGACTATCAAACCCGCCCACAAAATTCTTAGCCTAACCCACAGAAAATGTCGAGGTAAACCCAATATATGAACACTTTCTCCTCTTTTACAGAAGAATAAATATGGCCGTTCTCAACTGTATCGAAATCAAATCTTCTCACATACCATTTACCTTTATAACAGGAAATTTGATTGGTGTTTAATAGTAGATCCAATCTGATTGGTGTGACATACATACATCTCTCACTGATCCACTGAACCATGATCCACTGAACCACTGATCCACTCTCTATTAAACCACCTGTCCATAACATACCCGACACGCCGACTAAGAGGTATTTTTTTTTACAAAAAAATAACTCAATTAACTGATAGTTAACTCAGTCACAGAGGAGTATTCAGCTTGGTTAAACCAAATACCCTTGCCCTAAGTCTGGTGAATTCATCAAGAGCTTCAAAATAAACAGTCAATTTTTTGAATCTAAAAAATACAACTCCTCCCTCCTCTATTTACAAGTGCTAGCATATTTATGCAGTTTTTAACTTACCTTTTTTCATTAAATTCTTAAGACAACTTCTTATCTTGTCAAGATATTTAAGGTAAAACTTCATTGTGTAATCAACTTTTCCCAACCCAGGTATAGCCTGCATTGCCTCATCAGCCATGAATGGTACTTGGTGACTACCAGCACACAAAATCGCTGCAGCCAAAACAAAACAAACAATAGTCATAGATGTTATCAGTCACTGTATTCTTCATTGCGTTGCATTTATTTTGAAAGAGTTTAGAAATATTCCAGAAACCAAACTGGATGTTCTTTTGATGGAAACGTTGCAAACTTCTGCCTGAACATTGGTATTTTGGTTGACAGTTTGACTCAAGCAAGTTGCAACCTGTGCGAGCAAGTTGCTCAGTTCATTTCGTACCTCATGGCAAGAACTCGTTGAGATTTTCAAAAATATAAATATTTCAAGTGTTACTTCAGTATTTTGAAGACAGGTTTGTGAGTTTTTTATGTGGATGAGCCACTGAGCAACTACCAAGATATTATCAATCGCGAGAAAAAATCTATACCGTTTGTTGTAGGCGTTGACGACCAGCAAATCAAAATATCATACAACGATCCTTCTTTGCAAACTGTTATAAAAATTGCAGTCAGTTAGTGATAAGTAGAAACTGGTTGACCACCAGGTCGAGAGACAGTAAAATAAAGCCATTGGACAAGTCAAGATCTATTTCAAGATATATCAAATGTTTATTCTTACAATACACGTTCTTCTGCCTCGAATAACTTCTATACTAAACCTTCTAGGCTATCTGTTCAAGCGAATTCCTTCTCTCAAATA
>JAHPZR010009432.1:0-15000 GCA_019787425.1 Platygyra sinensis | reverse complement strand
TGTAAGACCTCTTACCACCGTCTGTTTGGATTTCATTAATAAAAACAAAAATGATATTAATAAGAAATCAAAGGCTTCTTCGAGCTACCTCATGGTATGTGGTAATTGCTCTATGAAGTGCTGTCCTTTGCCTCTTTTTTGAACTAAGCAGTGTTCCATTTGTAAGTTGTTTTAGTTGAAAAGTAAGTTAATAAGCAGCCATTAGTGTAGCATGTTTATATAAATAAGGTCTTCATGTAACAGATATTATGTTTTGACAAGAAACATAAGCCATCAATGAGGAAAGTATCTAGAATTAAATGTTTATGTGTTTATCGTTTATGTTCAACGGTTTAACAGTGTACATGAACATTTGGGAGCGGCAAATTGTCTGTAACATCTGGTTCCTGTAATAGTGTATCTGTCACTCCTGAGGGACGCTTGTCAACTTCACACCAACCATCATCATTATCTTTTTCTCTGTCTGGATTATGAACAATAGCAGTGAAAATATGGTTTTGACAATCTGTGACAATTTCATTAGTTTGCACATCAGCACTGGAAGTGTTAGGGTTTTGAACAAATTCACTCCACTCTTCACGGGTGTTTGATTGTGAATTTATGCCATCTACCCAGGCATTTTGCACTTTTTATTCGTTCAGTTTTAAATAATCCACTTGTGTCTATAAGATATTTGGCTGCATCTAATACTTTCTTAGGGTTGACTTGTCATTCTGAGGGGGCAAGAAATGATCACTCTGCTAAAAATAGCCTCATTAATTCATTAAATAGATCAAACTTTGCCCCCACAAGGGACTGGAGCTAGCATTCGCAAAATGGTGTAATTCTTGGCAAGGTTATTTGGAAAGGATGTCATGTCAAGGTACATTAACATGGGCTGCCGTGCTATCACAATTCAAGCTGTTGCCAGTTGTCTTAGTTTATCAATATTGCTGAATCAAATCCAACTTTTTCTCAAGTTACTGTTGTTGAACCAGTGAATGTTACAAATGCCCTAAACATTAACACTGGACACCTAGATGGATTTTGTTATGTTTCCATAGTAGAAACAAAAGAATGGAGGTAAGAGCCAACAGCAAACAAACTAAAACTGCAGATGAAAACAAACCAGTTAATGACAGTGAAAAAGGTAAAGCTTACAGAAAAAATACATGAGAGAATATATGAAAGACAGAAGAGCTGATGATAACTTTAAAAACATGAGAATGAAAAATGAGTGCAAGGCAGCAACATTAATAGCAAACATCTAGGAACAAGAAGCACCAGGCTGTTAAAAAAAAGAAAATTAAACCAGAAAATGTCGGACAAATCGAGGGACAGTCCTTCAGAAAATGAAAAGCAGAGAACCTGCAGCACATAAGGCAAATAAACACACAGTCGGTAAGAAAAAGACAAAAGGCTGTAGTTCTGGCAAGTGCAACGCAACTAACAAGAAGCAGGCACATACCCAGCAAAAATTTACCCAAGTACCCCCCCCCCCCCCCCGGGCCAGTCATACAAAACAAAGGCTAGTTCTTATGCTTCGGAGTCTTTGTTAAAAAATTTGCACAAGCTTAAACTTAATGACACACTTCTTTTAGAAAAAAATGAGCTTTGAACTTTTATATCACTCTAAGAAATGATAATGATGGTATCCACACAACATAGCCTTCAGCTTTGATGATTTTGGGACAATTCTTTATTTATAATTTCAGTGACTTTTTTCAATAAGGAAGTCTGGTAACCATTTTGTAAGAAATGCTGGAGGGTTCTCTATCACGTGTTATTCTATACTAAGGATAGGAGACAATGGTAGCTCTAGCATTCCGTTTTATGTACGTTTCTGTACTCAGTCTGGCAATTACTTGACAGCTGAACTGCTATTTTATTTTGATTTTCCCGTTTCTCTCCAATAAATGCATTTACAAACTGGCCGGGTATCTTAGGATTTAAAATACCTTTGATAATCATTTGCTCCTTGGTCGGTATTCTGTACTTTCAGTTCTTTCTCAGTGAATTTCAGGTGGCATTCAGGAACGGATCATCTGTCTGGCATTTGTTTGTTGTTTGATATTTTGTATTTGTCACAGTATTTGCTTTTTGTCGTATATTTTTTGTTTGGCAGTTGTGGTCAATCTCCATGCTGTCTCGCTTTCCCCGTTTGTGGTATGTTCCAGTGAGAGGAGAACTCAACAAAAGCTCTTCTCCAGTGGAGGGTTTCGATAATGCTTCTGTCCCTGAATATTGTAGAGACTTATTATGAGCATTTTCTGTGCAAACTACGTCCATGGCCCTGACACTTCGACACACTGACAGATTGGAGCCAACTCTGCAAAGACACTATCAGCTCAATACAAAATCTCGAGCGATAGCATTGAAAACCATGTGACATTAAATCCGAACAGCTTCCAAGCGAATTTCAAAATATTAAAAGCGCATTTAATTTTAGATCATAAGTCCTGCGAGTTTTTTACAAAACTAAAAATGAAATGCAGTAGGAGGACGGCTTACCTTTTTCCCCAGACCATAAAGCGTTCATTCCGAATATTTCATATAGAGCATTGTAATTCTTGCAACTTTGCAGCGGCTGATCGTCCTCCAAATATATCTTGAAGAACATCATCCCTTTTAAGACTTTAACCGAAACTGAAATAAAGGTCACAAAGCTTTGGTAGTCTTAAGAATCTGTCTCTTTCTGTTATTAATTTTTATACATATAAACTTATTTTACTTTCCGAAGTTGTTTCTGGTTATTCCCTTGTTAATGCAGAACAAATCGTAGTCTAAAAAGCTCCTTTTTTGTATAAATCGGCTCCACAGACCCATAGCAATGTGAAACTAGACTCAAATTGCGATTCATAGGTGATTAATTATTTTTTGTTCAAAAAGGACACCTCATTATGAAGTTAGTTTTTGATTGCCATTGTCAGAATTTTCATTTGTGCACAATGGAAGCCCAATTTTACAACCAAACTACTATATTTTCAAACCAAACAGTCTCTCCTTCCCTTTTATTCCATGTGAACGGAGTGAGTGAGCGCAATGTTATTCCTGAGACGAAAAGGGGAGACAACTCGCAATTGAGCAATAGAAACTTGATAGTCCACAGTCTTTTGCTTTGATGTTATCTTGAGCTTTTCATAGACTTCCTGGGCCGAGGGTAGGTACTTCCTTATAAGATGTGCCGCTGGATGGGGTCGCATTTTCACGACTGGATTCACTATCACGGGGTTGCATTTTCAATAGAGTTACATTTTCTGATTTTTGGGTTAAGGCAGTTCTCTATAGTTACGGCTAGCAAACTAACCAGAATGTTTGCTTTGTGGGTGAAAATGTAAAGTGTTTATTTATTCAATATAAGGTGCATACTTAATAGAAAGCGACTAAGTTGAGATCGCAAAATTACATATTTGCCCAAAAGTGACTACCGGTAAGATGGAGTCTATAATTGACCACAGAATAGACTATAATTGGGTAAGGGTTCTGAGAGGCCAGCAGCACATACCCAGCAAAAATTAACCCACCAGGCAACTTGGCAGCCGTTAGCACCCAAATAACTAAAGGGAACTGGATTTTCATGCATTCCTCTAACTCTAACTGTGGTCCATTGGAATTGCAGTTTCAGTAATGTGACTGCGAGGTGAACTTCCTTGGCAAAACCAGAAAAACCATAAAATGCATTGGACAGAAGAATCCCAAAAACCGCCATCACTGATGTAAAAAACCGAAAACCAAAGGCAAAATTGGAGAAAACCTGCAAACCGAACAAAACACCAAAACCGGAAAACCGCAATTTTAAGAGTGAAAACTGAAAAACCGAACCAAAAATTGGGCAAATCCTCAGAACCGAAAATCCCAACGCCCCCCTCGGTTTTTGATGCCCAGAACGCTGGAAATCGCATTTCCGAGCTTCTAGATTTCAAATTTTTCTGGGGAGCATGCCCCCAGACCTTCCTAGGGGAAAGTTGTGGCCCCTTATACTGGTCACAGCCACCTATAACACCTTCAGTTGCTGCTTATAACAAAAGTTATTGAAACCCCTGGATGATAATGTATACCTTATATTGATGACATCTTTGTATTCAGCCAAACATTTGAGGATCATGTTGACCATATCCGGGAAAGTGCATAGTGTGCTTAGTTGCGTGAACATGGGGTTAAGCTTAAACTGAAGAATTGCGGACTCTTTAAGCGGGAAGTAAACTATTTCAGACAGATTGTGTCAGCAGCAGACTACAGACTAGACCATGCCAATGTGGAGGCGGTTAGGACTCTGAAGGACAGTAGCCTAGCACAGTTGGTACATGCAAGTGAGGAGGTAACTGGGTCTTCTTGGGTACTACTGCAAGTATATCCAGAACTTTGCTAGTATTTAATCTACTTCATGGAAACATACCGGTCTCTAAGGAAGTGAAGCACAACTTAAAAAGCATGCAGATGCCCTTGTTAGTCTCGTTGAATCAAGTGTTCCTTACAAGAAAAAGAGGAAAACCCTTGCTCAAGAAGGTGGAGGATTTATACAAGATTTGCTAATCCCAGTTCTAACTAGCATAGGGCCCTTAATGTTATAAAATGTCGCGATCTAGCCTGTAGTATAATCAGTCGGTTCTTGACGTTAACGAGTGCTGGTCAATATGAAGAGAAAAGTCGCCTAGGATGAAGAGGAAGAGAGTGATTATGAAGACACCAACGCAAGTGAAAACGAGGAAAGCGATAACGAAGAACCTCGGATTAAAGATGTTTTAGAAGATCTGTCCCAACTCGTTTCCCGACTAAAGGCCTCTGATCTATTACACAGCATGGCGGCTTCCAAAGATATCTTGTTTTGGACCCCTCACGGACAGTTATTCCGAAACCAGTGAATAATACCAGTGACGAACATTTCAGAGCTGGTCGAATATGTGTTACTCCCCCATAATGATATTGTTAAACTTTGTGCCCTCGAAACATTTATCAATGGGTTGGCAGACTTAGGAATCGATAAGCGTTTGATACAAAATAACAGAATTTTGGCAGAACTATTGGAAAAACAACAAGCCTATCGCGATAAATACAGTGAGGCTGGTGATGAAGAAATGGTCCCCGAAAGTAGTGATAATGAAGAAGGCACAGAGACAGCGTCTGAATATAGTGAACACCAAGAATCAGAAAACCCAGATCTGGAACCTGAAGGAAATTCAGAGATTTTGCTTAAAGGAAAAGGTCTTTGCTGCTATTGCAACAGAGAGAACGTTTACGAAAGAGCAGTAGTCAAATGCCCTAGATGTTTTTGGCAGGATGGTTATAGGATTTGTCCGATATGTGTACATCAAATTCCTGTTGATCGTAAACACTTGACAGATGGATTTATTTGGTGCGCTGACTGCCACGCGGTGAAACACATTAATTCAAACACTTTCAAAAGGACTCATTATCCTCCAAGCGAAGATGAAGACGATTGATTTCCTGATACTTTACTCATAAACAGTTTTGTTCAGTTGTAATATTATTATTTTTGTATTCGCTAATAAAAGTAACAAAAGAAACAAGTTGTTCAAAAATATTTATTGTCGCATGTTTAAATTAAGCGCTCTGAGCTTCTACTGTTGTAATTTCAATGTAGAGGGTTAAAAGTAAGAGGCAATGTGTGATTAACGGAGCGGAAAACTCGAGCAGTTAGCTGATAATTAATTCTCTTTCTCGTCAGCAAAGCTGAGAGTTCAGATAAAAACTTAACAGGTACTTTCATGAACCAATCAGGGTTAAAAGAGCCCGGTTTCGAAAATCGGAGAACGTTTTCAAAGAAAGTTAGAGAACCTTATTATGCTTTCAAAAATTTGCGGTTGTCAGCGTTTTCCAATCACGGACAGTTAAACAAGCGTTCAAAGCAGTTTGAAAATCATGAACGCTAGTGAAAAAAGCCATCTTCACGATAAACATTTCAAATAAACTGAAAGTCTCGGAGGTAAACTTTCGCAGCAAAGCGATTACAAGAATGATAACGCTTTTGTTAAAATTCGCGCTTGTAATTTTAACACAGAAGAGATTTTTTCCAATCGGGGTTAAAAGAGCACGGGCAAGTTTAGGCAAGTTTATTGTTTTCATTGTACTAGAGCGACGCTTATTAGTAAACCTAGACAGTTCATCAGTATGGAGGAAGACACTTTACCTAGGCAGTTTGAATAGTAATGATTTACCTAGGCCTAAATTGACACTTACTCGACCGTTATGCATATGAATGATTTTCCACGACCTAACGCGACACTTACTCGACCGTTATGCATATTAATGATTTTCCTTGACCTAACTCAACACTTACTCAACAGTAACAGGGCTTAATTCCAATGAACATCTACTACTTTCACCTAAAGTATACCACTTGAAAGTGTTGCATAACTAGTAGACCTTCTATCTCGACTATGTTGTATTTGTATTTTGCTTACAATAAGGCAATAAAAAATATGTTTTCATCTTTCTCTTCTTGGCCTTATTTCATGAAGTATGGCATAATATAATTGTCTTCTTAAAGCTTAAAAACCCAGTGGAGCCCAAAAAAGGAATCACCACTTTACAACAGCAGGCGCTTCCTGACTACAGGCAAATGTGATGTTTTGTCTGGCGATAAATTTGGCAATTATTATGCACATAGAAATCCACAGTTTTGAAATGTTCGATATTCTGCACTTTCTTGGCTTTACCTCTTATAAAATTTAGTTTGAAAAAGGTTAATTGAAGTTTCTTTCATATTTTAACCTCATGTTTGGAATGTGATTGTATTGTGTCACTCTTGCATTAATTTATAAATTTACATAAAAGAATGGGCTTTGTCAATAACTTAACTATAAAACATTGCGATAGGACAAAAGTTAAAACCATCACGGTTAAAAACTCTAAAAAACTCTAAAAACTGTTAAAAAAAACTTTAAAAAGCGACGACGACGTTTTGACGTTTACTCAATGTCATTTTCAAGTCAAAATGAATAAGAAAAAGTTATTTGAAGATAAATGTACAACAACAAATCCTTGGAGAGTAAAATAAAGCACTATTAAATGCGAGAAAATATTTACACGCAGTGTCACGTAAACAATTTAGCATGAACGGAGTCCTTCTGGGTATTTAGCCCAGGTTTTAGCTCCTTAATAAACAACATCTCAAATATTAAGCAGTCAAACTTCGTTCTACATTTTCTCAAAACAGAGAATTGTTTGTCCTTCAAATGACTTCGATAGGCCATGGTCTTCCAAGTGTCTTCCAATTGCAGAATATTTATGCTCGCCAATGCGTTGGTGCAAGTGTCGGGTTGTGTACGCGACATAATCTGTGTCGCACAGATCACATTGAAAAGAAAGACAGGCTTGATTTGCACTCCAATTGCATTTCTCTTTTTACTGAGTTAGCGGTATGACGATATCAGAGGTGCCATCACTTGCTTCATCAGGTGCACCAATATTGTTGATATTGTGCAGAAATTCGTTAATCGAAGAATTGATCAAATTTACAGGATAATCCAGGTTTAGAAAGGTAGTTCAAAGCTTGTCGCATTCCTCAGAAAACGCGGTAGGAGTCGATGACAGGTGATAAGCATGGTTGATCATTGTGGAAAGTAAACACCTCTGATATCGTCGTACCGCTACCTTTTAAAGATCAAAAATCAGCTAACTCAGTAAAAAGAGAAATGCAAAATCTCAGCGCAAAAATTGGAGTGCAAAGCAAGCCTGTCTTTCAGTCTAAGAAGATCAGCCAAGTCCTCTCCCCAAAAGAGAAGAAGCCTCCCATTGTAAACAACCAGTGCGTGGTCTATAAATTTCAATGTGATCTGTGCGACACAGATTATGTTGGGTACACAACCCGACACTTGCACCAACGCATTGACGACCATAAATATTCTGCAATGTTTTATAGTTAAATTTATAAATTAAAATTAATTTCTACATCTCTTCAAAAAAGGGAGTATTGTTATCTCTGTAGTGTATTAGGACCCAGTTCCCCTCCTGTATAGTGTAGTTAATTGCAACCCAGACTCTCACAGTTATGTAGTTGAACACGAGCTTTCATGGCAGAATAAAGCTATCGTTGTTGTTTCATGCAATCCAGTTTAATCCTTCTTTTCATTGACTAGTTTGGGACACAACATTGGCGACAAGAATGGACAACAACAAAAGAAACCATATCAAAACCTTCAACTGTCACAGCAACCGAAACACGTTGGGTCTCCAATGGATACGCTGGCTTATCACATTCGAACTGTTTGCCGACAGCAAAGGCCTGATCTTGAATGAGAAAATGCAAACAACAGGCAGAGAAGGCAAGCATTGCTGCTTCATTTGGCTGGTACTGACATTCAAGATATCTTCTAAACACTCCCAGACACAGGAGATGCGAAAGATTATAAGAAAGCTGTGGATGCACTAAACGCATACTTCGTTCCAAAGGTTGACACAACATACGCTAAGCACTGCTTCAGACAGCTAACACAAGCACCTGGGGAAACAATTCGACAGCTTGCAACCAGATTAAGGCAGGCAACAAAAGATTGTGGCTACAGAGCGGTCACGGACAGTCAAATTCGTGATGAAATCCTTTGCAAGTGCACCAGTACATACATCAAGTGAAAACTCTTGGAAGAAGGTCAAGGTCTCAACTTACACAAAGTGCTCGAAATAGCAGAGAACTGTGAAAAAGTGGACACACAACTCGCTGCAATGGCTACAGAAGGACAAGGAGTGAAAGGTAAAGAAGAAGATTCAGCAAATGTAAACGGTATAGAGGACAGAAAGAGAGGTCCTGGGAAGAATTCACAACTCACCTACTACCGATGTGGCAGAACCGGACATCTTGGTAAAGACCCAAATTACCCAGCAAGAGGACAGTCTTGATGCAAATGTAGATTGGAAGGACATTTCCAAGAGCGTTGCAAGACGAAACACAAACGAGAAAGAGGAAAAAGAAAAACCAAGCGCCACAGGTACCCCAAGGGAGGCTCCATAAATATGGTAGATGCTCAAGATGATGAAGATGAACCAGAATATAATATGTTTACTGTAGGAGATAAAAAGAAAGAGAAAATTGAAGGATGTAAGTCATCATTGGAGTATGGTAATAGATTCTGGAGCAAGTACTAACATCATCGAAAAGCAAACATGGGAGTGGCTGAAGAGAAACAAAGTGAAGTTTAAATCAGCTCGTTCAGACAAGAAGCTCTTTGCATATGCATCCCAGACCCCATTGGAAGTAATAGGAGCATTCTCATGTGAGGTCCCTGTGGGAAGAAATACCACTAATGCGGAGTTCTGTGTAATCAACGGCAAAGGAGACCCACTCCTAGGGAGAGACACTGCAACTGGCCTTGGTGTATTGAAGACTGGGGTAGACATCGCTACAGTAAACACAAGCTCGCAAACCATTGGGAAAGTCCTGCAAGAGAAATACCCTGAAGTCTTCAGTGGCATTGGGAAACTGAAGGATTGAGCAGTACAACTTCACATAGACCCAAAAGTGAAGCTAGTGGCGCAGCTGATAAGGAGGACTCCTTTCAATCTGAGATCAAAGGTGGAAGAGAAGATCCAAGAACTAAATAACTTGGACATAATAGAGCCAGCAACTGGGCCCACCCCATGGGTTAACCCCGTAATTGTGGTTCCCAAGTCAGAAAGAGACATTAGACTGTGCATCGACATGCGCAGGGTGAAAGAGGCAATACTGAGAGAGAGACACCCTATCCCAACGGTTGATAAAATCTTACAGAGTTTGAGTGGTAACAAATTACATTCATACATACATACTTTATTGGCTCGTCCCCAAGGGGCTTTTCAGAGTTAAATTACATTACACAATTAAAACCTAAGTTACATGACAATGATAAAAAGATAAAAGTTCAAAAATTAAGTAAAGCAGTCATTAAGACGCTTTTGCCAGAGTAAACGCTTGAACACCGTTACAGATGGGCTAAGTTTGAGCACAGGCTGCAACTCATTCCACAGAGAGGTCGCTCTATATTGAAAGGTCCTTTGGCTGCTTGCTGTGCGGAAGAGTGGAATGTCCAAGAGTTGAGAATTTCTTGTATTTCTTGTTGAGACGGCGGACCTTCTGATGAGCTTAGATGTCAAATACTCGGGAGCACATCTCGTCATGCACTTGAAAACCAGAACAGCAAAACGAAAATAAAGTTGTTGCCTGATTGGTAGCCAGCCCAAGCCTTTCAGCAAAGGAGTTATGTGATCAAACTTTTTAGTGCCGCACAAAATGCAACAAGCAAAATTCTGTAGCTTCGAGCTTGTCCACATTAGCTTGAGTTGTACTGCTCCAAACAGAAGAGCAATAGAATAATTTACTAAACACAAGGGCATTTATAATAATAATTAAGGCTCGTTTATCAAAAATATGCTTAGCACGGTTAATTTGGCCTAATCGTGACATGCATGAGGATACAGTGGAAACAATATGCTCATTATATGTTAAATTAGAGTCCAGTGTGATGCCAAGGTCTCTTACAGCCTTAACGGGCTCGAGTTCCTTCCCCAATAGAAACAGCCTACAGTCACTAACCTTAGCAGTCATTTGTCGGCTGCCGAATATCACTAATTTCGTTTTATCTGGGTAAAAGCTGATTGTCAAAGCACCAGTTCCGAATACTTAACAAGTCTTTATTCATCTTTGTTATCGCCCCATGCTGATCATGGAGTTGAAATGACAAGAATAGTTTGGTATCGTCGACGTAACACTGCGATGAACAATTTTCTGGTACAGAAGGGAGGTTGTTAACATAGATGTTAAAGAGTAATGGACCAAGGATGCTCCCTTGTGGAACGCCAGAGCTAACAGGTAATTTGCTCGACAGAGTTGTATTTATTTGCACATATTGGTATCGTGAGGTTAAATAACTTCCGAACCATTCAATCGCAGATCTGGACGCGCCAATGTCCTGTAACTTGGCAAGAAGTATTTGAGAACGGAATTGCGCATCTGAGCAAGAAAGACCGAAATCTAATAAGAACAAAAGATTATTTTAAGGATTTTAAATTCGACACTACCTCCACCTTGACTACGCGGCGTAGAAATGCCGATTTCATATACAATTAATAATATATTAGTTGATACTGTTGTAAATATTACTAATATTATTAACAAGTATAATTTTACCATTTTAATACATTTTTATGTTTTTTTTTATTTATACACGACCCCACAAGCTTGTAGCTTTAATTTTAATCATGTTTAAATAAAGGTCATACATACATACATACATAGTTGTCAAAAGCTTTGCTTAGGTCAAGAAGGACAACTGCAGTTAGTTTCTTTTTGTCAATGGCATTTAGGATTTCGTCTGTTGTTTGAATGACGGATGTTTCCATTGAATGCCACTGTTCATTTCTGCTCTGTTTGGATGATAAACAGTCTCTCGACAGTAGATATGATGTAAGCTGATTGTGAGCGACATGCTCACAGGCTTTAGAAAGGACAGGGAGCAGTGAAATCGGTCTATTATTGTTTGGAATGTCGTGGTCTCCAGCCTTGGGTATCAGGGTTACTTCAGCTGTTTTCCAGGCCAAAGGAAAGGTGTCAAACTCAAAGGTAGCGTAAATAATAGACGTTAACGATGACAAGATAGCAGGTAAACAATCTTTGATCACATGGATCGGAAAAGTATTTAGCAAGCTTGATTTGAGGTGGGGCTACCACCAATTGGAATTGACACCTGACTTGCGAGAAATCACATTTGTGACACACTGTGGACTGTTCAGATATAAGAGACTGTTGTTGGGAGTTAATTCAGCCTCTGAACAATATCAACACGAGATCCAGACAGCACTCGCCAGAATAGATGGGCAGGAAAATATCTCAGATGATAGTTATAATAGTGCATGGCAAAGATCAAGCTGAACACGACACAAACCTGGAGCTGGTGATCAAGAGGCTTGGAGAGCATGGATTGACCCTCAACGCAGCAAAGTGCAAGTTCAGCATGGATAAGCTAACATTTTGTCGGGATGGTTCTATCAGTGAACGGAATAAGCTGTGCTGCAGACAAGGTTGAGGCCGTTACCAGTGCGAGAGAACCTCAAAGTGCGTCGGAGACACACAGTTTCCTGGGGCTGGTAAACTATTGTGGTCGATTCATACCAGACCTAACAACTATATCAGAACCCCTGAGATGTCTGACAAAGGCAGGCACGCCATTTTGTATTTGGAAAAGAACAGAAAGAAGAGTTCGTGGAATTGAAGAAGCGCCTATCAAATTCAGAGACTTTGGGGTATTTTGACAAAGATGCCCCAACACAAGTAATTGCAGACGCGAGCCCTGTTGGGCTGGGAGCTGTTTTGACCCAAATGAACGAGGATGGACCAAGAATTATCAGTTCTGCAAGCCAAAGTCTGACAAGTACCGAAACAAGATATTCACAAACAGGCGCTAGCACTCATATGGGCTTGCGAAAAGTTACACCCTTAAATCTACGGCGTCTCATTTCAATTCATAACAGACCACAAGCCACTTGAGGTGATTTATGGCCCGAGATCTAAACCGTGCGTACGCATTGAAAGATGGGTACTAAGGATGTAACCATACAAGTTCAAGGTCAAGTACAGCTGTACCAACCAGACTAGTGAGCAGCATGGAAAATGGAAGCAAATGCTCATCACAGGCTGAAGAATATGTACGATTTGTGGCACTATCAGCAACAACCAGTGCAATGAGGACTTGTGAAGTAGAGGAGGCATCTGCCGCCGACGAAGAACTTTCAGCAGTCAGGCAGAGTATCAGTGGAAAGCCATGGGACCAGTTAGTTTACAAGTGGTACCTCCCATGTAGTGGTGAGCTGAGCACTATTGGAAAGCTGATAACCAGAGGAACAAGAATTGTCATCCCGAAGAAGCTTAGGCCCAGAGTGTCATCCATTGCCCACGATGGCCACTTGGGCATTGTTGGAACTAAGCAAAAGCTTCGTAGCAAAGTCTGGTGGCACGGCATGGAGAGAGACGCAGAGAAATATTGTAAACCCTGCTATGGGTCTCAGTTGGTCAGTGGTCCCACTCCCCCAAAGCCTATTAGGACCACACCCTTACCCACTGAACCGTGGAGAGACCTGGCTATTGATTTGCTTGGACCACTTCCTACTGGCGAATCCATCCTACATGTAGTTGTTGTAGATTATTACAGCCAGTACCATGAGGTTGACATCCTGAAGTCCACCGTTGTTTCTAATTTCATCTCAAGCCTAGAAGAGATGTTTGCATGACATGGCCTACCTGAGAGCCTGACATCCAACAACGGACCGCAGTTCATATCAGCAGAGTTCGCAAAGTACATGGTACAGCAAAGGATCAGACACCATAAGGTCACAGCCAAATGGCCTCAGGCAAATCGCAAAGAAGAACACCAAAATAGCTCGCTCCTGAAACCATTCCAGATCTCACTGCTAAGAAAAAGAACTGGAAAACAGAGCTCAACATCTACCTTGCAGCTTACAGAGACTTACCTCACCCAACAACTGGTGTGAGCAATGTATTTATGCAAAGCAACCAGCAATTCTCTGATGTTTCTTTGTAGCAGAAAGAACCCAGTTAAATACAGCGCGTACGCAGCAAGTCCACCAAAGGATCGAGGGTTTTAGAGAAAAAGGTGAATGAAGCACAGGTATCAAAAACGGAGTTCCTCCACCTTAATTCTTCAACTGCAGTGAAGTGCAAACTAATGTGCACGCATTTGTAATGACCCCAGTAAATAGATATAAGCTCAGCAATTGAGCTGGGATTTACACTACTGGTGATGCATTTACTTGTAATAATTTATGTAAATTCCTTAATTTCACTTTCAATCATATGCTTACCTTAGCGAATATCTGTATACAGACTACTAATTTGAAGGAGAAATGTTTTCCTGGTACCTGAAGCCGTTGCTGGTCCAACAGCCTTTAACTTCATTAGCTCAGTAATTGCCAGTTTCACATCAGGTAAACACTTGAATGCCTTCCTTGTCACCTCCTTTACAGTTTCACTGCTATTTGCTTGTATGAGTTGAGTGAGACGAGGCCTGAACTTTCCACGCTACACCCATGAATAAAAAAATGGCAAATAAGTTGAAGGTCTACAATTGCCTGAGAGTGTAATCATAGAGTCAACTTTTCTTTAAGAACTGTACATGTAGGTATAGAAGAGTCAGCAATTGTTAAAACAATGATATAGAAAAAGGCAACTAACAGTTTTAATAAAACTACAAAAGTAAAAAAATTAAAATTGAAAAATATTCTGTGAAGGATATGCTAGAAACTGAAATCAAATGCTGGTTATATGAAATAAGTTGGCAACCATGGTAATAATACATAATTACAGTAAAAGCTATGAAGTACAAGGTGAGTTCAATTCTCATTAATTGCTGCGAGCGAGCAGCAACATAATCAGGATTTAAGAAGAATATATAAAAGGGAGAACGAATTCTCACATTCATCACTTTTTACCAGAATGCATTGCATTTAACCAGAGTGCACTGCAGCGTCACAGACTACACGAAGATGTCACGCCATCTTCTCGTGTGGATTCCAGGGGAGAAAGGTTTAATGGTGGTTACGTTTTGCTCTGACTTGCCTGTAAAAAGATGTGAAGGAGATCGTGCCTGACTTTCATAACTCTTGCGTTTGTTCTTAATGCAGTATGTGAAAGTTTGCAAATTCGGACGATTAATTGAGACGTCTTAGTTTTTAACTTAGTATGTCATTTCTTAGCCGCAGTCTTGCCAGTCCTTGGTGTAATTGTTAAATGAGGAGAAATCGTTGTTACGGAAGCTTGTAGAATAATTATCCGGTAAACAAATAGAAACCGTAGAACACGCTGTATGGTATGATCTATTTCTTTACATCTGAACATGAACTTAGGCTAAAGCTTGTGGAGCATTTTCACACATTGCTTCGGCAAGGTCTGTCAACATTGTAGAGACATTTAAGAGCATGTCCGTGTAAGAACCGACCACTCAAATTTTCGTGGCAAATGGATTGCCTTCATTTTTTCTACACAAGTCAAACAACATATGCAATGAACGAAAATGCCCT
>JAHPZR010009430.1:0-10747 GCA_019787425.1 Platygyra sinensis | reverse complement strand
AGCTTCTAGGCTACAGGTTTTCCTTCACAGTTGTTATCTGGGTCATCACGCATTGTTGTTGCGTGACGCGTTATCTGTGTTGTGTGACGGCAAAAATTCCAGTAACCCGATTTCATTTTTGCTTGACCTACAATAGCACAAACACTTACTGCATGAGCGAAAACTATGTCCTGCCGTCTTCGGATTTCGTACAGTAAAGATGCATGCTTTGCTTCCTCCTAAAATAAGATGACAGAAAACATTTGATATCGTTACAAGAATAAAATAAACACAGGGAAAGGAAGCACAACAGATTACGACATGCGCTTTCTTACAGCGCAAAGTGTTTTCTCCATAAACCAAGTGAACTTGCGAAAAATTGCATAAACATACCTGTAATTGAAGAAATATCATTCCAAGGTAAATTTCTTTCACCAAACCATCCACAGCTCTGGAAAAGTCATGAATCTCGGACAAAATAACTTCTACCCACGATTTCCCTGTTAATAAAACACATCAGCACTCTTACAATGAAACAAAAAGTATCATTTAGAAAATCAATTGAAATAAGAGAGACACCGAACTGAAGCAGTTCATTCCCACAATGCATCTCTACCTTCAGGTGGCGGAGCGCCCTGGATCATACTTTCCACGTGACTCAGCATCATCACGTGGCTCTGCTCTACAAGAGTGGAAAGTTCCTACAGAGAGCAAAAGGAAGCCTTAAGTCATTCACTTACATAAAGAAATACAAATACCGCGGCACTAAATAAGCAGGGAACTGCGGCGAGTTTCAAATTTAAACAAATCGATAAACTGACACCACCACATGAAAGATCATGTTGAGATTGGTCATTTGACCAAGTATGATGCTTTTAGGGTCAACAGAGACCTTGAAATATGGTTCAAAATCCATACAAACGTCTCTAATTTTAAGACAGCGTCCCCTTAAACCATATAAACTCTTAAAATTTTTTATCAGTTTTGTAAAATCCCGTCATGCACCTACTATTTGAAAGAAGCTGAGATGAAAATCGCTATATTTGCCCGTTTTAAAGAGTATCACGGAAATCTGAATTTCGGAACGGCCAATTCTACCAAAGAGTGTCACTTCCGTGCGTTTGTCTCGATCTATCAAAATTCGATTAAAATGACTGGCTTAAATAAAAGGGTTCGGTGTTGTTTTTTGCAGTTGGAAACTGTTGCTGATAATAATTCTCCTAACTAACACTAAAACAAACGTATAGAGACCGTTAAGGAGAATGAGGTGTTGACAGCGCTGACTTACCTGACATTGAGCAGTTGGTTTGGTGAATATCTGAACATTCCAGAAGTTATCTGCAGTGGATAAAAATCAACTGCATTACGCTTGATAGAACTGCGAAACGCTAACAAGAATATAGTTTCTTGCAAAAGTAATTAAAATCCCGATCTTTTCCGGCTAGAGCACAACATGTCTTTCGCCTTGGATCAAAAAAGGCAGTCATATGGCGAAGTTAGATAAAACTACTTGGTGCAAATATACAAAAAAATTAAGCTTTACATGTTCAGAATTCATTCCAATCTCTCTCAGTTCTGCTTTTCTCGTTTATTGCCTTTTTTCTTCTCTTTTCTTTTCATGTTCCGTCTACTTTGGAGGTAATAATGCATAGCAGAACATAGTAATTGAAAATAATTATTTATGGTGATGCAGTTTCTTTTACAGTGGCGGCTGTCATTTCCAGGATATCTCTTTTAATCGTCAGGGAAGGAGGCACCCTGGGAACAAGTTTTGGCAGTTGCAACAACGCAAAAATTTGATCTGTCGTGTTTCTGCTTCTGTTCACACCTATCTGCTTATCAATCCTTACAATCCGCGACAGAAGCATAATGGATTGCATATATATTTCACAAGTGATTTGATTACATTGGAAGCATATCACCTAGAACTAGGTGTTGTGCTTCTGATTACATTCATACCGCCGTCTACAGGCTCTTCCTCGTCTTTGGGTGAAGGCACTGCTTTCTCCAGCGAGGCTAGGGATTCCACGACCAATGGAGCTTCACGGAATTTTAATAACTGTTTGGCCTGGCAAGAAAAGAATCAAACAAGTAGGTTGATTTCCGGAATCAAATGGGGAAAGAGAACGGGGCTTAAATCAGATGTATGGAACGTTAAACGATACCCCTGGGGTTGGTTGCTTGTCCATTTTAGGGTTTCATTTCACAACGGGAAGACGCAATGAGCATGCGCGAGAGATTTGGCGGCGCGCCAGGCTCTCCAAGTTTGAAAAATGGTGGGAATTTCGTTCGTGTATAGACAAAAAAGGTTACGAACTTAAAATGCTTTTGCAATTTTCCCGGTAAGTAGCAACATTTTCTTGTCACTGATGGAAAGCGGGTGTGATTTTTATTTCGAACAAAATTAACAAAAAGGTTTCTGAACCTTTTCTTTCACCGTAGCATGCATACATACACACATACATAGTTTATTTCGTAATATAGGTCAATAGTGGCAACTACGAGCAATGTCGGTGCGAAGAAACATTTTAGCACAAACCCTCTCTGCACATTGCATCTATATGAGCACACAACTTAACATATAAGCAAGACAGCCTCACAGCACGCAGGGAAAAATGTCCAAAACATTTATGCTTGCATTACATTATTATACAGCCCGCAAGCTGCTCAGCCCGCAAGATTTTCTCACCGCCATTGCAGCCAGCATTGCCCGAGCCTGCAAGCAGACGATCCAGTCACGTGGTATAAAATCACACATGCTGCACAGTGGAACTTCCAATACAAAGGCAGGTCAAGGTGGACTGGTACGAGTTGCTTTGTATTGAAGTCCCACAGTGCAACTTGCGTACCATGTGACTGGCTCATACAAAGGAGCTGTTATGATCCCACCCAGGGCTCGGCCCCAAATTGCTCGATCCAACCAGCAGACAGGGAAGTCCTCTTGACATGATAAGTCATATTATCCTCAGTATAATAACGTACCAAAGGCGATACGCATTCTTTTACCTTACTGCGAATTAGGCCGGGATAGAGCCAACCAGCGTCAATTTATTATGACGCTATAAAATGCCACGGGTGTTTACGGATACAGGAGAGATGTATAAAGTCTGAGCAAGCGAATGTAATCTTCTTTTCTCGTGTGTTCTCAAACATCGGATCGTTTTATGACAAGGTCACACAAAAGACTAGTTCCCTTCCCAGATGTAAAAACAAGTGCCATTCTTGGCAAATCTTCATTAAAACACTCGCAAAGTTTGCAAGTTTTATCATCCAATCAAAGAATAGCACGAGTATCCGACAGTACTCCGAAAGTGGTTACGTAATCATCAATGCAAACAGTAGCTTAGCAGCTTCGAGGTGAAAGGTGAGGGTCCAGTCCGGTATCAGAGATTTCATTTTGCCATGAAGCGGTACTTTCCCCCCAACTGCTAAGCATTTTAATGCCTTCATTGTTTCTTTTACCTTATCCGAAAGGCGTGACATTGTATCCATCACACTGGTGACATCACCAGAATTCATTGCCCTTAAAGATAACACAGAGTTCAATATGGTCAGACATCATGATAACTGTACATCCCGTGCATTAACACTTTTGGAGAAGTATAAAACCTCTTGGGTCTATGTATTTAGTGGCTCGTTTGGCTCGGCAGTGGATAACAAAGGAGCAAGCAAGGAAACCGGGCCGACCCGTTTGGTAGGTGGATAAAAGTGGCCCTGTACTCTATAGTGTATAAAACAAGATAATAATAAAAAACCTTTATTTTCCCTCGGCATTGTTTATAGCACGAAGGCTAGTGGGGCCGAGAAAACAACTGAAACAAACAATTCAAATTGAACATAACATTGTTAAGAACCCCGACTAGCCGGAGGCCAAACCAGTTGGCTATTTAAAAGTGTGACAGAGGATTTGAACTCGGGGCTACAGAGAAACAAATTCATTTGGTGAACAGAGCGACGGTCAGAGCGGGACTCGAAGCAAGGATCGCTGGATTACGAGGCCGACGAGCTGGCCACACTGACTTATAGATTAGGCAAAGCCTACATATGAGAAAAACTCTTTCACCCTTCAGCCTGTGTTGTCCACAACTATCCCTACTATGTCAAGGAATAATACACTGAGCGAGTGTCTGATTCATATTTGTGAAGCCGTTTCTAAAGTTCAAGCAAGCAAGTAGCAGAAGAGGTCCACACTTGCCAAGAAAAGAAGAGGGTTGTCCAATACTCCGACAAATTTATGCATAGCATTGTATTGCATTATATCCACATAACAATAGATTAACAATACAATACAATTGAGAACAACGCAATACAATAAAATAAAATACAATGCTATGCACAAATTCGTCAGAGTATTGACATGTATGAAGCCTCTTGCAAATGACAACGACTTCCGTAACAAAAAACTCTACCAGTTACTCCTCTGAGTAAATTCCTAATGTTAAACACTAATTAAATATTATAATGACTTACTTCTTAACATTCTCACAGTGCTGGCCCAACTGCGACTTAAATTTTTCCAAATTTACTATAAAAGCGTGAAAAAGGAAAAGGAAAAGTGAGCTAAATGGATGCTTTTTCCTGTGTTTCTGTTTTGCGTTCACAGCGGTGACTTCCTTTTCTCCAACGTTCATAGTCGGGGAAATGAAATTGCCAGCTGAATGAAGCACCTAAACAGTGCAGAAAACATTTTCTACAAAATTTGACCTCTGTGAAACCACTGTGGTGCTCTGTTGACCGAGCTACATTGATGCTGACAGAAGATCAATAGCCTCTTCAGTTTGCGACAGGAATTCGACATTATAAAGATATGAAAGTTTCTTCCCACTTACCTCTTAACTGCTTGACCACAGGAGCCTTGTTTTCACTCTCCCCACCGCTGAAAATAAATAAATTGACATATGATAATTTTAATACCTAATCGTACTTTTTAGTAGACTTCGAAAGCTCTGGCTTTATGTGTACACGCCAAACTTGCTTTGTTAATTTTTTCGTATAGGACTGTAATTGAATGACACTACTGTAGAATTGCCATAAATAGATTTGAAACAAAAAAATCATAGAATGCTGCAACTGTAATGGTTAAATTTAGCTAGCTGACAGAAAATAATCAAAAACACTTTGTCCTCAGACTCACAGCATGCTCGCGATCTGCTGGCATCGTTCAAATTCAAGTCATCTGTTTTTTATTCATTGGCTACCTCACGCATTCCTACCTTTGTTGTGCCTTTCTGAGTGTCAGGTACAGTCGCCTTAGTCCTCCTTGGCTAAACTTGAGCGTGTGTGCAGCTGGCGCACCTACCGTGACGATATCATACAACGTCCCAGCTGAAAAAAAAAAACACAAAGGATACCATATGAATGGATGGTTCTCAACTGTGTTTTATAAACTCTCTAATTGGTTCTGATGCAACGTCCTTTACTTGTGAGAAAAAGGGAATTTTTTTGTAGCACATTTTATCTTTTTTTCAAGTCAGGAACGTAATCTTACCTTACAAGATTTTGTGTCTTTAAAACTGGTGCGTTTGCCTACACTGGGATGCATGTTTTCCCACGCTTGGCATTGTTTAACATTGCGGTTTCCTGTTTTCCCACGCACGAATTGCGGTTTCCTGTTTTCCCGCGCTTGGCAATGATGTTGTATGTTTCCCGCGCTTCCAACTGGTCAATTGGTTTATTGCTGTGTTAGCGCTTGTTGCGATTGGCTTGACGTATTTACTTTGGTTTGCAGGGTTTACGAGAGCGGTTTTCAACTGGCCAATCACAAACGACACAGGCAATCCAATGAACCAATCAAAACTTCAAGATAAATGAAGCCAACGTGGCACACAGGAAAACAATTGATTTCCGCTTTACTTCTGATCGGATGGCAAAATGGCTCGCATTTGTGAGCCAATCACGTAGCGTAGCAATGCAAAACCAAAGCAAGCGCGAAATATGTGAAGGAAATGTGAAACCTGCCCAAGGTTTTGACTTTTTCGAGGCCTAAACAGAGTTTAGATGTAGACAATTGAAATGAGTTAAGTTCCCTGATACCTCCTTCGCTGTCTTGCATGACCTTCATTCGCTGGATGTGCAGATTAATCGGTATGAACGCTAGTTTCTTGTCATTTCTAAGCCTGGCTGGCTTAAAGCAAGTTCCTGGAATGAAAGAATTGATGCTACTTCAATTCATGGAATAAAAGATGCAAAAGGCAGTGACTTTGCGCAAATAGGAGAATAGAACGGAACAGAATGGAATAGGGGTTAGGATGGATTTGGGAGGTAGAAGGGATTCCCACTGCATCATCATCATCATAGTCATCATCATTTCCTACAATAGAAACGACACAGACAGGTGTACACAACTAAGGAAAGGGTAGGAACTGGGAGAAAAAGATACGAGGACGAAGGCTTAGACCTTCCACCCCCTCTCCTTCCCAGTTATTGGGTCCTGTGATACTTCTATGTCTAGCATAGTTATGTAGTTACTGATGTATTTACAAACCTTGCAAAGGACTCAGTTCCTGTAGATTGCCTTTGTAGGCACAGATGAGCTTAAAGTGATTGTCGAGAATCTCTTGTCTAGCGTTCTCCCAACTTGGATTTAACTAAGGAAGGAAAAAGTCAGGCAGTCATTGAATGCTTTAAATCAAAACAAAATTCACATCAATTTTTTTCACGATCCCAACATGTTGGCTTTTTAAAAATATAATATTATGTTTGAACCAAATCTCACATCTCCTAAGTGATGCAACTCAAGAATCTTCTGTTGTTCTTCAGCTATGTACAATTTCCTGAGGAAAAACAGTATAGGCAGTATTTTATCATTCAGTGCAGCTTACATCAAACAAAAGTAAGGGTAATGTGGCCGAAAAGTTTAAGAAAGTGCATTGAACTTTGTAATCTGGAGGTCTTAGGTCTACTACTAGCTGGGAAAAAAATTCTTAACACTACCATGTGTTTAAGAAGCATTTTATGACAACTGCAGAAATTCTTGCACATTCATTGGCTAATGTTCATTGTCAAGAGGCGGACAGACACAAGAATTTATGATTTACGAGAAGCGTCAAGAGGAGACAATTTGTTACTGCAAATAACAAGCTGATGTAGTTTTTAATGCGTCTGTTCTGTAATTAGCAAAGAATTTCATCATAACATTGTCAAAGTAGTCCACGGATCAACTTGGACTGTTACCTCGTGGATCCACATCTACTTTGACAATGTTACGATGAAATTCATGATCAACAACTAAACAAATGCATTAAAACTGGCGTCAATTTATTAATTTCCTATTTTCCAATTCCCTACAATTCAGTCTGTCTTAAAATTTGGGTATTAATTATTGCCTGGAAGCAGCATGCTTTAAGCTAATGAAAACTAAATGAAAACTGTATTCATGCATTTACATTTTTTGTCATTTCTAGAAAATCAAAAGCACTTACAAAAGTTGAATTGGGATTTTGAAAGTAAGGACACTTTCTCCCATCAGCTCAACTACCTTAAGGACAACTCCTCTCATCCTGATGGGAAAAAGACAAAATTGAGGGCATCCCAGCAAATATTCAGGTAAACTGTATTTCTAATCTCCTTTGGGAGCCATGGCATGCAAAGGAACGCGGGTTGAGGGGTACAGGTTTGAGCCCTGGACAGGGTTGTTGTTTGTGTTCTTCTTCTCATATACTGTCTCTTTCCACCCTGGGAAGGTAGCCCTGCAATGGGCAGACATCTTATCAGGAATTGGGGGGGGGGGGGGGGGGGGAAGAGAAGTGTATGTCCTGTCACTTTGTGTTATACCATATTCTAGGAAATTAACAATGCACTTTATTAATGCGATTTTACAACATTTTTGTTAATTTAATGCATCTTAATTAACGTCAACGTCAGTTTAATGCATGCTATTTTACAACACTGTAGTAGTATAGTAGTTGGGGGTTCGAGCACACTTTATCAGCACATTTTCCAGCACTGTTTTCTGAATTGAAATTTATTCAAATTATAAATCATATAATCTGAACCAAAACCAAAAATGGAAATATTTATATCTGTTTATGAATTAACTAGAATACCAATAGCAATTGTCTGATTTCCATCTCTTAAGATTACATTACAATTAAGTGATTCATTGGTATTTAATTCAAGAATAACAATTATTACTTTCCCTTGAGAGTTATCTCGAGTCACAAAAGAAAGCTTATCATTTTTGAGTTGAACGAATTCTGCATCATATAATTGATCTTCAGTATGTAATTTACAGATGTAACCTTTTGTTATAAGATTTTTAATATGATGAAATATAAATTTTCCTTTAACTTCTTTATTTTTAACTTGAATTAATTTGGCTTCATGATGAACTATATCAATACTATTTAAAGCTTCCATAAAAGAACAGCTATTTAATGGATTATCATATCTTTCAAAAATATTATCTCCATGATAAGCTGAAATTGGAACGAATATAATATTTTTGAAACGATATTTCTTAATTTTATTGGTAAAATCAGCAACAACATGATTATATTCTTTCTGATCCCAATTAATTGTATCCATTTTATTTATACATACAATTAATGAACTAATTCCCATTCCACGAGCAATTAGAGTATGCTCAAGAGTCTGACCTGAAAGTCCAGCTTCATACTCACCTTTTCGTATGGAAATAATTAGAATTGCAATATCTGCTAAAGCTGTTCCAAAGATCATTTCATTAACTAATTCTTTATGACCCGGAACATCAATAAGTTCATAGTTTTTTTCTTGATAATTAAATGAAAATACATTTAAACTGTGAGTCTTACCTTTTGTCTTCTCATTATCATCTTCATCTAAGATGTGAGCCAACCACCAATTTGACATCTTGAGTTGATCAGCTTTATTCTTTAGTTTTTGAATATCTCTATCTCGAATAGTATTGGAATCAACTAATAAACGACCACCTAAAGTACTTTTACCATGATCTACATTACCAATGAGTACAAATTTCATAGTTGATTATATATTCTTATTATATAATATGGGAAGACATATCAAATATTATGTTTAAATACATTCATAAATTTCAACTATGTTTTTTATCTATATGTTTGAATACATTTATCAATTTATTGATTCTTTTATCACAAATGGGACATTTATACGTTTCATGATATTTCGTTCTTTTCAATAATTCCAACAGTTTCATATATATTTAATTTACATTTTTATAATATTTGTTTAATTCCCCACAATATCACCTGAATTATCATTAATAGCATCCCAAACATGTGGAAACTTATTTCGAATTGATTCATTGACTTTTGTGATTTTATCAGTCACATTCTCATAAGCCTCATCATATTTTGGTCTCAAATCACTATGAATATGTTCAATTCTACGTATATAAAATAGGCCAGTTTTGTCTTTACGTTGTTCAATTGAATGTTTCATTCCCAATAATTCTTCTAAGTAACTAAAATTGAGGGAATGTGTAAATGTTTTCAAATGTCTTTCTTTGCCTTTTAAATTGAAATATCCATTATCACAAATAGGGCACTTCCACATTTCTATATATAATATGAATAGAATATTTTCTATCATCATTTGTATATATAAATATTTTTTGAAACATATATATTATGTTATATATTATGTTATATATTATGTTATATATTATGATTTCCATAAGCATAACTGGTTATGCCATCATCTTTCAGGAATCTCTTATCATCGAAACAGCTTAGAGATACTTTGTTTATTTCATAGCTACTTAACTGATGATTCTCACTTCTTATTGTTTTCATCTTATGATACATCTGTTCACTGTTTAAAAGAGTATCTCTGTAATTATCATGAGTGATATTGTTTTTTATCACATTCTTCTTGATTCCTTTTGCTGTCTTTCCACCTTTTTGGTTATCTTTGATGTAGCTGTACATCTTTGATCTCAAACCAACAAATTCACAAATGGGGACACCAGCTGCCTCATCTTTGAATTTACCAATTACTTTTTTATTTTTACCGTGAAAGTATTTTGAGTCTTCTGGATAGTCACTATTGTCGAATTTATCTTTATCTTTCCAAAAGTCTTTATAAACATCATTTGTTTCAATCTCATAAGTCAAACTGTCAGTATCTGTGAATAATAGTTTTGCTTTTTCTCCATACTTTTCTTTAATGTAGTTATAATGGAAATCATACATCAATGTTTTGCTCAAATCAAGGATGCACATTCCAACATAAGCTGGTCTATTCAAAGTCAGTGTTTCTTTTATCTTATGAACTGCAACAAGATTTTCATTGAATATCTTGCTGCTGACATAAGTTGGCTTACTGGTATATTTCAATAGTTTCTTCTCATCAGTTACCAATCTTACATCAACTCTTTTTCTTATATTTTCCATAGTTTTACCAAATACACTATTATTCATTAACTTGAAGAAATCTTTTTCAAAAGCATTTTTAGCATTCTTTCGTTTTTCTGTATTGAAATCAATGTATTGCTTCAACCAAGGAGATTGATTGAATTCAAGAACTCTGTGAACTTTAGTAACCTTCAAACCAAGATCAATATATAATTGAAGGTTTCTGTAATGAAGAACATACTTTTCTTTCTTACCCAAAGTTGGGATCAATTTACTGACTAATCCAGTTGATATATTGTATTTATCAGCAATGTTTTTGCAATAATCAGATAACATATCATTGCTTACTTTAACCTTTTCAGGTGCAAGTGGATAGTCATTATGAAGATTATGTAGTTCTTCAGGGTATTCTAAGTCTACTTCCAATATAATACCTTTCTTGTTGTCTTCTT
>JAHPZR010009428.1:0-11626 GCA_019787425.1 Platygyra sinensis | reverse complement strand
ATACGAGAATAAAAAGATGTCATGCGAGATCATAAGTACCAATCGAGAATGAAAAACTGCCATGCGAGATTGAAATTAACTGTTGAGAATGAAAAATCGTTGTGTGAGAAAAAGAAATCACCATTCGAGATTATCGATTGGTTTTTTTCTGAGCCGGTGATGCATAACCAGTCAGCGGAGAGTATTTTGGCGGTCAGTATTAAATATGGACTGCGGACTACGGTACGGACTACGGACTACGGACTACGGACTACGGACTACGACTACGGACTGGGTATAAAACACGAAGAAAGCTTCTACATTGAATAAATTCTCGCACGAACGTTTCAGTCATAAATAGAAGCTATCTGTATAAATTATAGAAGTCTCATTTCCCGAAAGTTCCCGCTCATACAGGTTTAACCATGCTCAAGAGAAAATGATAGGATTTTCTCTTGCCATATTCGATTGCCGAAACAGAAATAGAAGACACTGAAAGTCACAAAATTGACGAGCTGTATGAATTTTCGAATGATTGAAGCCATGATTAAATGTTTTGAAAGATCAACAGTCGAGAGAATTGAGGAGAATTCGAACGACACGTCCCGCTGTTCATTTGTTCGATCATGTATTAAATAAATACACATACATACGGCCACGGGCGAATGAGGAACAAAAAGTTGATAAATAGAAGAAACGACATTACACAAGGATAGCAGCTCTGCACGCTTAATATCGCCTTGGAAAAGGAAGGGGAAAAAACGAAAAATAAATTTCTTACAACGCAGGGTATTCGTATTTGGTCACCCACCCAAGTACTATCCCCGCCGAACGGGGCTTAACTTTGTTGAGCGCAGACGAAACATGTTTGCTGTCCTTGTGGTATAGTGACTCACGGTGGAGGCCACTTTTTTAAAATTTCTAAGACGAGAAAAGGTATCAAAAGAGAGAAAAAAAATATCTGATACTGCATGGCTGGAAAGTAGAGAATAAAAAGTTAGAGGAATATGCTTTGGTGATCGGACATGTGGTACACTTTTCGAAATAATTGCCCTCGGTCCTCTCGGACGACGATAATTCCATCTCACGGACCTTGATCAACTTTGTGAATGTGGATGTTTTCAACAGCGTTACATCAACTCCTCCTGTAACTCGTCTTACCGGAAATCGAAACTTTGCCACGAAAAGTGAATTTATGTTCAACAATTCGATTATAAGCTTGAGATTTCTTATGTGTGATAATTGATGAGGGCACAACCTAAGTCAACTACAGTGTAGTTTTGCATAGAAATTGAGAGTGAATAATCCAATCGTTGTTTTTATTATACATTGAGCTCTCCAACTCTTTCTGATTGGCCGAAAGCATACAGTGAATTTTTGAAATCAGCGCCTATGATGTCATAACTGCAGATTATATAATATTCATGTCAAGGTCACTCAAGGTCATGGGTAATCATGTCATGTATGACCGCAAAGCATGATTTCCAAGGGTAATCATGCCAACTTCGTGCGATTTGTGCTGCTTGACGTCAGTGAAGAAGCAGAAACATGACTTCCAAGTTTTCTCGTTTAATGTATAATAAAACAATTATTAGATTCGGTTTTTGTGATATCTAGAATAATCAAGGTCTCGGTAAGAGTTATCAGCTGAAGCCGAAATCAGCCTCAGCCTTCGGCTTCAGATGATAACCCCTACACTGTACCTTGACCTTGATTACTCTGGATATCACAAAAACCTCATCCAATAATTGTTTAAAGTATAAATGTAAAAGTCAAGTAGACAGACATAGGCACAGTATACTGTCTCTTACAATAATGATTATGTGAATTTGTGTATTTGAGTTACATTGTCCATGTTTGCAATTTGCAGGACTTACACAACTAAAATGTGTTCTTGGGTAATTGTCCACTTCACTGGTGGATTATTTTTGTTTAAATTTTTTCAGTTTGCTTTCCTGCAAGCATAACATTCCTGAAAACGTTTTCCCACCAAAATTAATTTACATGTACTAGGTTGCTTACCCATAACCAGAGGTCAATTACCCCCCATGGATAAAAGTGGATTAGTGCCTCCTCCTGTGAAAAACCTAGTATCTAATTTAAACTAGGTGAATATTACTTACGTTTGTTGCCAAGGTTGTGTGTTGTGGGTTGGTTATCTTTGAGTGTGTGTGATAGAAATAACAAGATTTTGATTCTGATCTAACAAATTAAAAATCATGTATACTTCATTCCTTTATAAAAAAAAGAACAAAGAAAAAAACAAAGAAAAAGAAAAAACAAAGAAAAACAAAAAAAAAAAGAAAAACAAAGAAAAAGATATTTTGCACTCATCTTTGTGATTCAGTTTAATCCCTATTAAGCAGCCACCCAGAAGAAAGAAAGAAAGTTGAGGGACCACTTAATAGGGGTTTGTTATGCATTAGCACGAGATTAGACGTAGTTCAAGCGTCAAGTCATAAATAATAAACTTGTGTTTGAATGGTTTTAGTGGTGAAAACTGTTGAGCCCTAAGTTAATAAAACGAAGACACGCTACAATTACTGACAATAGAAAACTCTAGTTATCTGCAGTGTGCTACCTGGAGTTATATTTATGATTATGTAACAGGATTGATCAATTTATTTTTAGGCTTAATTCATAGGAAAGTAGAAATATGGAGAAAGGAGAAGATAAAGGAATCCAGAAAGATGGTGAGTATTTTTTTTGAAATTTGCTGAAGTGAGGGCTCACATAGAGCACTGAAGATCTATGATTGCCACTATTTTCCCTTTTTTTTTCAAGCAATAATTCGGTTTCCTGTCTTTTTCCTTTTTCTGGCTTACTGCTCTGTAGTTACTTTCACCTTTGTCTACCATGTTAGAGGGGAGAGGAACGGTTTAGGGAGGAGGGGGAAACGACCAAAACAAGATAGGGAGGAGGGAGAAAAGAAGCAAAAAAATAGGGAGACTGGTGAACCGGAATAAAAGGGAGGAAGGAGAATGTTCTTTAACAAAATGTGACATGAATGTTGAAGACCTTGGTAGCTCTTAATTCAAGGACCTTACTCACAGGTGAGGGCAGCTTTGGCTGCAAGTGGCACTTGTTAAAGTGTATGTAAGAGTTCTCGTATGTTGGACCTCTCATGCGAAAACGTTCCGAACGGTAGCTGTTCGAACGCTGAATGGAACAGCAAGCGAACTGGTGATGAACGGCTAATTAAAATTTTCGAACCGATGAGGTCAAACTGATGAACGGCTAACGAAAAATTTTCGAACCGATGAATGGCTTATTGAAATATTCGAACAGATGAACGGCTAATGAATTTTTTCAAATGGATGAGGTCAAATGGATGAACGACAAATGAATTTTTTCGAACGGATAAGGTCGAAGGGATGAACGGCTAATGACCTTTCATGCAAAAACCTGCTTTATTGGCTTTCCATTTTTGAGCGGAATTCCGTTTAGAAGCTGTTTGAAAACCGTTGGAAAGAAGAAAAAGCCCTCTGGTAGCTGAGCTAAACATACGATAATCAAGGAAGCTTGAAAGTCCCCTACAGAAGCGAACTTCTTAAATTCTATCCTGTGTACAATGTGGTTGTTGTTGTTTTTTTAACCTTAAGGGACATTCTGGACAGAAAATCCCAATCCCATTTCACACCGCTACCACACTGCGGGTCTGGGACTCCGGGACACATGGTAATAATAATCTGTAAACAGTAAAATTTCCTCCCTGTCACCGAAAAAAGAAAACAAAGCAAACCCAGCTTCTAATTCAGAAACAAGCGACAAAAATGTACTGTTGCTAAACTGTTGTTGTTTAAGGCCTTTATCTCTGTCTCAATCTGAATAAATTATTGACTCGTTATGCTGTCTGCTCTGGTTTTTGTTTCGTTCTCTTTTGAGGCTGTCAGAGGTCATTTTTTCACCTAAATCACCTCAGAAAAGTTCGAAAAAGATGTTCCCATTCAAAGTTTTGGCTCCCAAGCAATAATCCTGAATTTTTTGGACCAAAACGGCACTTTGTGTGGTTTTCGGTTGCTATGGGCGACCGTTCTTCCTAAGTCGACTTGGCTATTGAATGAGATACGAAAGATCAATTGATATTTCTTCTGGTTTTGTTTGATTTTGCTGAAATTTTAACATGATGAAGCTGGATTGATAAGGATGCCAATATGCGGTTTGTAAACGCAAGAGTGATATTTTGCTTCGAAGGCAGAGTTTTAAAGATAGTTTGTGTAACGTGTGAGTTCGGTGTGTCCCGTGTGACTTCGTAATCTGAGCTTTATGTTCACCTCAAAGAAAAACAATAGCCAGGAAAAGTCATATTCTTGACCTTTCAAACGAATATAAATTTATATTATATGCCCCGCAATTAATTTTTAGTGATATAACATGATTTTTGACGAGCGGTGTTTTTTAACTTTTTTTTCGCGAGAAAAGTTGTGACAGGAATGAGATTTATTAAGCGAAGATAAACAAAGAACAGAAACATGACGACTGTTCGTGAAATGTAACACCTTCCAAAAAAATGTTTTTTTTTGTTCGAGCCATTCGAATGGCCGATGAATTACTCGAACGGATAGCTTGAGCTGTTCGAGCAGCTGATGAATTTCTCAAATGGAAAACTTGAGTCATTCGAATGGCTGATGATTTATTTCGAACGGAGAACTCGAGCCGTTCAAACGGCTGATGAATTTTCTCGAACGGATAGCTGAAGCCGTTCGAACTGCTGATGATTTTTTTCGAACGGATAGCTTGAGCCGTTCGAACGGATGATGAATTTTTGTGAATGGAAAGCTCGAGGCGTTGGAACGGCAGGCCAGTTTGTTCGAACGGCTGATGAACGGCTTATGAATGGCTAATTCCGTTTAAGAACGGTTAACCGTTCAGAACATTTTCGCATGAGAGGCCACATGTCTTAAAAATGTCTTACCCTCCCCTTGTGTGGCTTGTGAGGTGACATCATTTGAACACCGCACTCAGTCTTGGTCAAGTGGTGACAACAGCAGCACTGATCAGTCCGATTTGGTGTTTTCATTTCGTCCCCATAAAATAAATGTATAATCACTGTGATACAGCAACATGATTGTTTTTAATAAGAAATAATTTAGTATAGCCTTTGCACAACTATTGTAATTAGCACGTCACACTTGCACCTCCGTTATTACAAGCTGGTAGGGTAACCCTAGTGCTAGGGTTACCCTAGCAAGAGGGTAACCCTGGCACTTGCACATTTCTTCTTATTTTCAACGATGCATTTACAAGGCAGCTAGGGTTACCCTAGCGCTAGGGTAACCCTAGCGCCTTGTAAATGCTCTGCTAGGGACAACTCGCCTACCCGGGACAACTCCCTTTTGGCTCCAAAAAGCAAAATATGATCACAATAGCGACACAAACAGCGAATTATGACCCAGAAAATATCAAGTTCTTTCACAATTTGTCATATTTTTGCTTTGGAAATAATTTTTTTTCCAGTTTTGTTATCTGTTCGTGCTTTACTTACAAGGTCACCGAAGCGTAACAAGCGTAAAGTTGTATCGGGCAGTAGGGTTACCCAACCTGTAAAGTTTGCTTGTAAACCCGGGCTATCTTATAACCCTCTTGCTAGGGTTACCCTGGCAGTAGGGTTACCCTACCTCCTTGTAAATAGGGCCTAAATCTGTGAACAAGCATCCTTAAATATTCTACTTTGAACGTGAAATCTAACGGTCAACATGGTGGCAGCAGTGGGACTTGTTTTTAAATTTCACTGCTAAGGAGAGTCAGTTTGATGAGTTATATGGCCTCCAACACTCCCTTCCCGCAGCTCAAAACAATGGGGGATGACAAGTTACACGATGTGGAAGTTTACATTGAAGACTTAATAGACTACTGTATCATGCGAAACTGGTTCAATCCGCCCAAAGAAACAGAAGTAGCGAGGTGAACGAAACCAGAGAAGGCGATGGCATGTCTTCGAGCATCGTTATCTCCTGCAGCCAGAGCAGTCTACAGATACAGTTAGGATTATCGGAACAGGATCAGAGCAAACCGCACATGGTTATCAATGCTCTGAAAGAGTATTACGGCGCTAGTATTGGGGTCTCGGGGGAAAGGCAGAAATTTCTTTCCTTGCTGCAAAACAAAGAGGAATCCATCGCGTCTTGGGAGACAAGGATTTGCAACCAAGCTGCCGAGTGTGAGTATGAAAATTTTGCTAATGAATTGATGAGAGATCAGTTTATCACTGGATTGACATCTGAACCTCTGCGCGTAAAACTGATTGGGAGAGGTCATAGGCATAGAGACACAGCACAATCAAAAGTCCCTCTACGAGAAGTCATTGAAGTAGCCAAAAGCCATGAATCAACCACATTTGCAAACCAGTTAATGAAAAATGCCTGAGGCATCCAGCAGGAGCAGGTAAACTTCTCAAAGAAGACAACCCCGAAAATCGTAACTCCGACGCCTTAACAGCGGCTTGTTTCTGGTGTCGCGGCAGTCCTCATCAACAACATTGTCCAGTGTTCGGAAAATGGTGCAATAAGTGTGGAATCATTGGCCATTTTGCTTGTGCATGCAGAAGAGGAACACAGACTGGGTGAAGACAGCAGCAACAATCAAATTTTGTCAGTGATGATCCTAATGAAGAGGCGTTTGTTCTAAATTGTCAGGCAACGCCAATTGGTGCAAAGAAATTCTTCACTTACTTACACCTTATCTATGGGGGACAGTCGAAAACGGTTTAAGCTCAAATTGACTCGGCGTTGACTTGTAATACCATACCCAGTTCAGAACTGAGACAGCTATTCCCGAATGTGAAGATCTCCAAGATGAAAAGCAGAATCAGCATGTATGGGAGCCAAACAATCAAACCAAAAGGTCAAATAACCCTTGTGTGTGAAAGGAAGGGCAAATTGCACACAATTGACCTCTTGGTGGTGAATGTTTCGGGCGACAAACCACTTCTTAGTGGACAAGACGCACAGGCTTTAAAGTATTTGGAATGACCATTTTTGCAGACGAGACAAACGCAGTCGAGGAGACCTCATGAAACTCACACAAGCTGCCTGCACTCAGTAAATTAACTTCAGAGGACATTCTTACCATTACCCCAACTTTTTCAAACCGGGACGCAGGAAACCTCTTGGGAACCACATGCGCATCGACTTGGATCCATCCGTTACACCTGTCCATGCCCCCACACGCTGAGTTCCAGTGGCAAAATTAGACAAAGTCAATGAAGAATTGAAAAGGCTCTGCGAAGAAGGAATTATAAGGCCTGTAACCCAACCTACTGATTGGCTGTCCAATAGGCTGATTAAAGAAAAACCTAATGGCAAACTTAGCATCTTCATCGATCCGAGCCAGACCATAAACAAGGCGATTAAAAGACCCAAATACACCATACCCAAATTCAATTCAAGTCCAGCTCTGTATCATTTATGGCACACAGACTTACCAACAAAAGAGTTCAGCCTAATCCAAGTAAAGTACCTGCCATCACAGGAATGCCAACCCCGGCAGAGAAGGCCGGTGTGTGCAACATTTCCTAGGAATGTGCCAGTACTTGTCCAAGTTCTGCCAAAACCTGTCTCAAACAGTCCTCCCATTGAGGGACCTAACTAGGGATAAACACTGAATTTCTTTGGTCTGACGTTCACAAGGCGGCATTTAACTCAGCCAAGACCCTCGTAGCTTCCACCATAGCACTGCGCTATTATGATGTCAGCCTTCCTGTGAACCTTCAAGGAGATGCATCTGACAGGGCCATAGGCAGAGTCTTACTTCAAGAAAGCCATCCTGTCTGCTTCACGTCACACACCCTCAGTGCTACAAAAAAAATTATGCTCGCATCGAGAAAGAGTGCTTGGCAATTGTGTCCTGTATGGAGAAATGGCATTACTACCTAAAAAGTATATGGAAAGCATGACATAATAGTCCACTCTGATCATCAGCCTTTGGAGACCATTTTCAAGAAACCTTTGAGTAGAGCTCTACGAAGGCTTCAGAGAATGATGTTGAGATTGCAGAACTATCACTTTACTGTTCAGTACAAGAAAAGGAAAGAGCTCTTAGTGGCCGACAATCTGTCTCGCGCAGCTCTCAGTGATGGACCCGAGTCACCCTCTGGAATGATGCAAGAGTACGATGTATTTCGTGTGGATCTCACACATATGGACTTGTCACCGAACCTTGTCAAACCCGGTACAATGAATCAGATCAGAGAGGAGACTGAAAGACCCATTCACTTTGGAATCACTAACCTGTTGAGTTGAACATTATGATAACCTGCTGTAATAATGTAATTGTCACAAAAAAGGTGTCAAATGTTTGTTTATAGTGGTCATGCGCTTAGCTACAACTAGCTAGTTCACAGGTATGCCACTCAAATAATTGCTTTAAGTTGCAATAAAGTGTTTATTAGTGTCAGCATAAGGTCTCCTCACGTAACCTGGACATTTTTCAAACTACAGTAATAAGTATCAATGGCAATGAAAACCATTTTTCCCTTTTTCCATACAGGTGCAAATGTTTATACAATTTCAGATGATGAAGAGGAAGAAGAAGAAACTGGTTTTAAACTCAGCAAGTTAGAAGAAGTCACTGGAAGTGAAACTGATGTTGTTATTGAAGGTATTATTTTTTGATACATGTAGATAAATTAATCTTTTAAAAAATTGTGTTAATATGCACATGTACATGTACACTGTCAATGTCTTTATAAATGAAGATTCATTTATGGTATACTAAGACATGTTCTTTGTCAGAGTGGCAAAACATGTCATGTGCGATACAGGAATAGCATGCTTATATACTGCACTGCAATGTCAGTATGTGCACATTCTAAGTCTTACAGAACCGCCTGAAAGTATTTACCCATTAGCACGCGGTAAAACCTCGTCCTTGCCGAAGGGTTCTGCGATCACGGGAATGCCAACCCCAGCAGACAAGGCCGCTGTGCGACGTTTCCTAGAATGTGCCAGTACTTGTCCAAGTTCTGCCAAAACCTGTCTCAAACAGTCCTCCCATTGAGGGACCTAACTAGGGATGACACTGAATTTCTTTGGTCTGATGTTCACAAGGCGGCATTTAACTCAGCCAAGACCCTCATAGCTTCCACAACAGCACTGCGCTATTATGATGTCAGCCTTCCTGTGAACCTTCAAGTAGACGCATCTGACAGCGCCATAGGCAGAGTCTTACTTCACGAGAACCATCCTGTTTGCTTCATGTGACACAGCTTATGCTCACATCGAGAAAGAGTGCTTAGCAATTGTGTCCTGTATGGAGAAATGGCATTACTACCTAAAAAGAATATGGAAAGCATGACATAATGGTCCACTCTGATCATCAGCCTTTGGAGACCATTTTCAAGAAACGTTTGAGTAGAGCTCTACAAAGGCTTCAGAGAATGATGTTGAGATTGCAGAACTATCACTTTAGCGTTCAGTACAAGAAAAAGAAAAAACTCTTTGTGGCCGACAATCTGTCTACAACAGCTCACAGTGATGGACCCGAGTCACCCTCTGGAATGATGTAAGAGTACGATGTATTTCGTGTGGATCTCACATGTATGGACCAAACCTTGTCAAACCCGGCACAATGAATCAGATCAGAAAGGAGACTGTGAAATACCCATCCTTAATGACACTGAACAAAGTGATACTTGGTGGCTGGCCCTCCCAAAAGAGTGAAGTACTGGATGAAATCAGAGCTTATTGGGACTTCAGAGATGAGATCTCCGTATATAATGGAGTGCTCTTCAAATCTCATCAAGTCATAGTTCCCGTATCACTGTGACCTGAGCTCTTACATAAGATACACAAAGCACATCAAGGCGCAGATAGCAGCATACAAAGAGCCTGGGAATCCGTCTACTGGCCAGGAATGCAGGCAGCAATTAGGCAAACATGTTCCTCATGTGGTGTGTGTTCTCAATACCTAAGTGAGCGGCCCCAGGAACCCATGCAATCACATACAGTACCGTCTCGGCCGTGGGAAAGAGTGAGTGCACATCTGTTTCACCTACATGGAATTAATTACCTTGTGCTTGTTCACCATCACAGTGATTATATCGAACTTGAGACTCTAAGAAATACATCAACCCTCGCAGTCATACGAGCCATGAAGAAAAATTTTGCACGTCACTGCATTCCCGATGAATGTGTAGCAGACAGCGGCCCGCAGTTTGTCAGCCATGAATATGCACGTTTTGCACGTGAATATGGGTTCACCAGTATTAAATCATCCCCCTATCACAGTAGAGGAAATTGAAAAGCGGAATCTGCAGTCAAGATTGCAAAAAACATTCTCAAGAAATCTCGTTTTGAGTTCCCATGCCTGACTCTTTTGGCCTATTAAAACACACCACAACAGGGATACCAATACTCACCTGAACAGCTACTTGTCACGCAAACTCCGAGACGTCATCCACAAGTCGCATCACGACAGGTTGAAGGGGGAAACATCGGAGAAAGGAGAGCCCAATCAAAAGCCCATTATGACAAGAGGGCTTCAGGCCCGTTGAAACCATTTACTCCAGGGGAAAAAGTGTTCGTCAAGCCACGACCTACAAACTAAGAAGTCTCAACCATGGATGTACGGGGAGGTAGTTCAACAACCCACATCAAGATCCTGCCTGGTCAAGACTGCAATGGGACCTGTTCGGCGAAACCATGCCTAAATCCAGGGGGCAAGAACAGAGCCAGCTGAAAGAAAGATCATCGAGATGGATCAGCTTGAAATTGCATCCACACAGTCTGAACAGGAGCAGGAAAGACAACCAGCTAACCCTGAGCAAATGGAACTAGAGAGTGCAACATCTCGAGCCGATGAATGTGGACTTCAACCTGCGCACATGGAATTAGAGAGCGCAACACCTCGATCTGATGACTGCGGACTTCGCCGTTCACAAAGGATTCGTAAACTGCTGTCAAGGTTCAAAGACTATGTTATGTAGACTCCCAAGCAAGATGAACTGAAGTCTCATAGACTAGTACACTCAATCAATCAATCAATCAATAATCTTTATTTATACACGATAAGTATTAAAGCGACGCTTCGGTTGTGGGGTCGTGTCTAAATGATTAAATAAGATAACTAATAAATTAGAAAATAAATAGGATATACACCAGCACTTATTTATTTATTATCATTCTTTCTAAGATAGAAGGTGTTGCACAACTATTGTAATTAGCACGACACACTTGCACCTCCGTTATTCGCACCTACCAATCATAATACGTGTACCAGCACATAACACCTTTATAAATCTGAGAACAAGCATCATTAAGATATCATGGTAGGTGGATTGACAGTGTTTGGAAATTGCACTCTTACGCTGGCGCTTTGAAAGAAAACCCCATCAACCTACACATTTTCTGAAAGCTTATTAGTTATAGAATACAATCATATTTTTGTAATTTTCTAAAAAGTTATTGTCACAGTGATATGAAAAGAAATATCCAGAAACACTGCTTTGCTTAAACTGGTTCGCTTCCGCGCGTGAATTATCAGAGCGGCGCTATTATTAAACATCAGAAATATTTTCTCACACATCACCCTCAAAAAGGGTGTCTCTGAATGCGGGTGTTTCCTTCCACTAAAGAGGCCATAACTCTGAAACGGAAGCGAAATTAAAGAAAGCCTGACACCCTTTTTTGAAGGGGTAATAGGGAACACC
>JAHPZR010009427.1:0-23323 GCA_019787425.1 Platygyra sinensis | reverse complement strand
ATTAACCGTGTTTGACCCTGAACCTATGCCGACTGCCGAGCATTTGTTCCAGAAGTTGAATGGCGACAAGTATTTCACAAGAATTGATTTAAGCAAGGGCTACTGGCAAATTTCTATACCCGCGGAGGACAAACCAAAGACTGCTTTTGTGACGCCTGACGGGTCGTATGAATTCCTGAAAATGCCGTTTGGTATGATTAACTCCGCAGCGACCTTGAAGAGAGCCATGAAGAAGCTATTGCATGGATTGGACAACGTTGAATTTTATTGGGATGACATTCTGGTTCATACCCGTACGTGGGAGGAGCACATCAAGGCGCTTCGAGAGTTGTTTAGAAGATTATTAGCAGCTGGAATGACCATAAGACCGACCAAATGTCTTTTTGGAGTCAACACCGTCGATTTTCTTGGTCATCGTTTAGAGGAAGGGTTAATTGGTCTCCATGAAGACAACGTGACGAAGATTAGAGATGCTCCGAGACCAACTACTAAGAAGCAAGTAAGATCGTTCATGGGTTTGGCTGGATATTACAGAGATTTTATCCCCAACTTCGCAGCATTAGCAGCTCCGCTGTCAGACCTCACACGTAAAGGTCAACCTAACAAAGTTGAATGGGGCGAGGCACAAGAGAAAGCCTATCAGAGCATCAGAGCCCTCCTAAAAAGGAACCAGTCCTTCGACTGCCAGATCCTAGGAAAACCTACTTTCTGCAGACTGATGCTTCTGATAGTGGTATTGGCGCTGTTCTAATGCAAGAACATGATGGCAAGCTATTCCCCGTTTGCTACGCAAGTAAGAAATTGTCAAGTGCAGAGCGTAATTATTCAACCATTGAGAAAGAGTGTTTAGCTATTGTGTGGGGATTCAAAAGGTTTCATCTGTATTTGTATGGAGTTCCCTTTGTGCTACAAACAGATCACGAGCCACTGAAGTACATGAACAGTGCAAAGTTTGCTAACGGACGCCTAATGCGTTGGGCTATGTTTCTTCAGAGTTACAACTTCAGAGTAGAGGCTATCAAAGGATCTGAGAATGTAGGAGCGGATTACCTAAGCAGAGTAGAGGAATAATTTAAGAGACACTGGACTGCCTCCTCAGTTGGTACTATTCAACTAATTTTTCGCTGTTAGTAGAAATTTAGGAAATTTCTTCTCAAGAGGGGGTTATGTTACGAAAAATTGTGGCGTGACTTCCGTCACTTGGAACATTCGAGTGTATGCTAATTTGATCTAGAAGTTTCGTGCATATTTAATTAGCCTTGTCACAATGACTGAGCAATTTATTTTAGTCGTTGACGTCTGCTGCTGTAAATAGTTTATATTGTAATGATACTTTATTTAGTATAGCCGGAACGTTCTAGACGCTTTGCTGTAAAGTATATAAGTAAATCGCTGTAGTGTTTAGATGGTTTTATTTCCCAGGAGTTTTACAGTAGTGTTTACTGAAGTGTGACGAAGGTCGCGTGTAATCGACAGAGGTCGTGTTTGTGAAGTGTAACAGAGGTTACGTGGATATTTGGCAAGAGGCCGTGTGTTTAAAGTCAAGTGTAGTTACAAGCCTAGCGTGTGCTTGTAGAGAAGTCCTGTGTGGAAATACTGCGTTCGTGTGGATTAAAATTTCCTGTTGTGTTTCCGGAATCCCTGAGTTCTGATTAGACTACAAACTTCTCCGACCACTAAAACCATTCGAACCTGTAACAGCAGAGAACACTTCCCTTCAAAGCTCTGATTGCAATATTTTGATACTTGCAGCCACTTTGGTGTTCTTCGCTTACGAAGCCCGATTTACTCAGATTTAGGTGTTTTTCCGGGCATGTTCTCTACGAAACGAAGTCGGTGACCCCCCACTTTTTTTACATTTCTGACATCACTAAGTCATTATCTTTCAATGGTAAAATTTTCAGAAAAAAATCAATGTTAGAAAATTTTCGCGCGAACGTCCTTAACTACTCGCACAGTTCGTTTTTCAGTATTAAGCAAATTTGTTAAAGCTTATCACTTTTATATCTTGGCCTTTAAAATTTAATTTCTAACCTGATCAGTTCTTATTGTACCAAGTTAAGCGATCTCTCTTAGCTTGAAACTGAAATTCAGCGACGATACAAAGTTATTCTACGATTTCCTTGATACACATTTCTTTTATTGCGGTGTTAAGAGCGGTTTTCAAATCAAAGGAATCAATCTAGCCAATCAACAAGGACAAAATTGGTAGCTGACGCATGTGCGCGGGAAAACAAATGCGAGCGAATCACAATTGGTTTTTGTTTTCTTCCAATTGGATGAAAAATTGGCGCGAGGTTTCTTAAGCCAATCATGTACAGCAGTTATTGCAATACCTGTACTTCGCGACACTCAAATCAAAATATCTTTATGGTCATACTTTTTGCATCTCTGAAATTCCCTTTTCTTTTTCGTTTTAACAATTAGGGTCGCTCTTCAGAACGTCTCACAGGATTGGCTGAGAGAATTATATACAAACAATAGTAACAATGGACCCTGGCCCTAAAACAATAGAGCTTCCTGCAAACCAGATCCAATGAAATTCATTAAGCGGCCTTCACACGGCAAACTTAAGTTGGCAAACTCTTGTTGGAAAACTTCAAAAAGTTGGCAAACTCGTTCCTTTACACGACAAACTCGTGGCAAATAACAAAGACGGCAATTTCCAACATGGCCGCTTTTTAGTGCGGTTTCAATCACGTACAACAGTAAAACAGAGGATAAGAAGAGAAGAACCAGAGAGCGGCAGAGAATTAGAAACGTTTGGACGAAACCCAGTTTTTCCGCGCGTTCCTCTGTTTGGTCGGTTTTGTTTGTTTTTAGCCGGTATCTTTGTAGGCTATAGATGAAACGTCCCGAACAGCCGGGAAATTATGAACCGCTTCGATAAATTTGCAAAGTGTTGACTCCCATCCCCCATTTTGTGAAGTGTCACGCAAGTGATTCACGTGAATATAGCTCGTTTTGATTGGTTGACAATTACCAACACATGTTGGCCAACCGTTCACACGTCAGATACGAGTTTATCAACACGAAAAAGTTGGTGAGAATAGAGGCATGTTCTATTTGTCGCCAACAGTTTGCCAACTTGTTTGCCGACTGTTTTTGTGCCGTTCACACACATCAACTTGAGTTTGCCAACACGAGTTTGCCAACTTTAGTTTGCCGTGTGAAGGGCGCTTTAGAGGTTCTACAGAGCTTCATGACAACAGAAAAATTAAGGCCGATTTTATCACTACTTTGCCTATCACAAATCGTAGCACCTTTAGACTGTTTCCTTGTTTGTTTGTTTGTTTGTTTGTTTGTTTATCCAGGCCGGTGTGACAAACGGTGGGTGGGGTTGGGGTGCGGCGTTCGTGGACTTTGATAACAATGGATTCTTGGATATCATTATGACCAGCGGTAAGCGTTCACGCGAACATGCGTACATGTTTTTTAAAGATTTTTTTTATTTATAATTATATTTTATACTATTAGGTAGTAATTTTTCGATTGCTACATTTTTCTATCAGGTATAGATTTCCCGACGACAACAACAGATGATCATTTCCGAGCGAAAAGCATGCATTTGTGGCAAAACCTCGGAGCTGGTCATAATGGAACAACACGAGAGGTAAACGATAGTTTTGTTATGTTGAATAAACGATTGCGCTCTTTTCTGAGTGAGTCAAAACAAGTAACAGGTTTTTTTCAGCAATAATATTTCTTGAGGAGACCATAAGAAGGCGTTGATGTACCTTAATATAATTATCGTGATTTTAAATTTTGACTTTCTTTTTTCTCGCATGTCCTTTTCAGGTTTCTGCTTTGTATGGTCTGAATGGCACGGGACAAGGACGGGGCCTGCTTAAGTGGGACTATGACGGTAAGAAAGACAAATAATAGAGACAAAGAAAGTACTCCTCTCCATTAGTTATGACAAATGGAAAAAACTTCAGAGAGAACTGACGTTGTTTCAAACCTGTCTAGCTTTAAGATAAAACCCGAAAAAGTATATGAACACAGAGATGAGTCGTGGATTTGCAATAGAAAGGATAGTAAAATATAATCACATTTTTTTTGGCCTGAAATTACGGTAAGCTTTCGAGATCCAGTTGGCTCTTGACCTCGTGGCTCATAACCCTTCCCAGGAAGGGGTACATAAGTTAAATATCTTTACGTTCAATTCAGTCGATCTGCAGCTGTGTGGAGAAAACCCTAGTAAATTCGTACACCTCTCAAAGAATACCGTGTTGTTAGTACAGATGCAGTTCATTTTCCTTTTTAGATGATGGCGACGAAGACATCATAGTGTGTAATAATGTTGGAGCTCCATTTTTCTACCAGAATCAACAAAATGAGCCAAACAACTGGATACGAATACGTGTTGTACATCGGTAAGTTGACTGATAACCGGAAATATAAGTTGTATATTTGTAATTTAACATTTTGTATCGTTTAAAACTAAAGTTTTCTGGAGAACTTAGACCCGTCTGCTCGTAAAATGGAAAGCGTTTTTTTAGCTTTATTTTCACGTGAAATCCTCCGTAGGAAAAAAAATGGCGTCTTCACACTTCACCCCACAGCCCATAAAGTGCAGGGAGAGCCAGATTTTTTGCTTTATTGCCCCTTTGCGAACGACCTTGTGTACACCAGATTTGAAGATGTTAGAAATTTTCTGTCCTTTTGATAAAATTTGTTAACTTGGTTTTCGTGCGGTGAGATTTATACGAGTATATGTAGCAATAGCCTTTTTTTTTCATACAGAGGATTGTCATGACAACCATGAGATCGGTCAAACATCCCAAAGCGTGCCCCCCAGACCAATGACAGAAAAAAAAAATGAAGAGACACCATCATAAAATAGTCACTCAAAGGTGGCTTGCATGCATGGCCTACTATTTCTTCAACAGCAATTTCCTCTTCTGCCAGTAAGTAATAGTCACTGGCCCTGGCGGGGAGTAATGGGGTGATCGCGTAATGGGTGGCCGATTTAAAATTATGAGCACGATTGAATTGAATTGCACGATAAAGCTAACAAAAATTCTAAAGTTGCTTTGGACCCTTCTAATAATTAAACTGAGAATTGCGGGTTTATTTCGACGATGAAAAGCGTATTTGTTCAAAATAACGCACTTATTATCCTACCAGACGACACTCAACCAACTATGAGCGAGTTGCCACGCCGGACGCTGGTGACCCACTTTTAGGCACCCATTTGGAAGCTTGAAGACAAAAAAATGTTTCACATTTTTCACGTTTACAAACTGATAGGGCTTCAGGAATTGTAAATCCCTTTTCGTGAATATTTAATGCCATCTCCATTGAGAAAAGTGGGCTGATTTCAATACCTTTCCTGTTAATTTATATTGATGTAAGAGCAGTAAAAGTTTATATCCCGCCTGCTGAATCCCGATTGGTCAATTCAAATTTCACGGGCGCCAGCCGTATACAAGAATCCAATTACAAAAGTTGAAATTGGATACCTGTATTTGAACACCCAGGTGATTGCGCGCCTATTACGTGACAAAGTGCTTGTAGAGAACCAGTCACCATCGAGAATTTTGTTACAGATGCGATTTAGAAAAATTAGAGGACGAAGTTCAAAAAGGAGAGTAAAGTTAGCCTGAATTTCAGCCGTCTCCTCCTCTCGCTAAGTCTCGGGAGAGAGACGTCTGAAAGCACTGGACGATAATGCTGTCCGGTGACGTCACGAGTGAAATGTGGTAATTTATGAAATTTCACACACGACCTTCAGCGCAAAAACAAGTCTAGACAAAACCGTTAAGTTTTGGTGACGTCAATCATCTCCGCCTCCCGCCGACCGTATGCAAAATTTACAAAAAAAGTCTTAAACTTTGCAGCGGTCCACTCGTAAAAATTATCATTTTACTTTCAGAATGCTCGGTTAGTTCACTAAATACACTGGAATTAAATATTCCTTGAAATTTGTAACTGAAGACGGGCGGATTGTAATTCGGTTTCTCAACGGCCATTCGCATGCATGAATGACCCCGAGTTGGAGAGCAAGCAAATCTACAACGCGGCGAACTAAATTATTTCTTTACGTATTCGTGGGCCTACGGACTGAAAAAAACTTCTAATGAAACTTTGTGCTAATTTTGTGGTAATAGGTTATAAGTTTTATAGGTTTAAGTATATGTTCAGCCCGTAGCCCCAAGAAAATACGTGCAGAATAATTTGTTTGCTCGCGTGCAGATTTGCTTGCTTTCGGAGTCACTCATGCATGAGAACGGCCGTTGAAAAACCCAACAAACGTCTTCATTTATGGATTTCAAGGAGTGTTTAAAACCAGTGTATTTAGTGTGCTAGCCGTACATATCGAAAGTAAAATGATAATTTTTACGAGTGAACTGCTGCAAGTTTTCAGACTTTTTTTCAGGTAAATTTTGCATACGACTAACTTTCGTTTGGAAAATGGCTGTGCTGCTTTGAAAGTTCAATCGCCACTGACTAGTGGAGCCATATGATGACTATGATCAGGAGCCATAATCATGATTATGGCTCCTGCTATGATATATTAAGGACTTCCCATATCCCGTAGGCAAGTTTACGAATACATCGCTTCCGCTAAGAAATTCTGCAACTGCCTTTTCCTGTTGCGGATAGAGGTTTTGAACTCCAAATGTCGAGCATACACCAGAAACGGCTTTAACTCTTGTGGCTTTAGCTCGCGATTTTCTTCTGCCATCTTCAGTGAACGCGCAAAGTTTGGCAATAAAATTATTCAAATTATTCGCGTCGGGCAAATAAATTAACACAGCAACCAATCAGAACTACTACCAGGTTTTCGGGTAGTGACGTCACCGGACAGCATTATCGCCCATTGCCTTCAGACGTCTCTCTCCCGAGATTTTAGCGAGAGGAGGAGACGGCTGAAATTCAGGCTAGAGTAAAGTAAGCAAAAATCGCATATTTGCGACATGAATCAAAAACTGGATCCTTATTAAGGTACATGCCGGCAATATGAAAAGCTTAGTTTGACTCACATTTGGTGTTGTTTGTAGATGCCTCTCGAATCTCGATAAGTTGTGTGACAGTCTCGGTGCCCGTGTGAAGGTCATCTCACAAAACAACCACACTCAGGTAAAATAACAGAGTTGTAATTTTTAAATGTGCCTGCCAGCTATCGGTGTCCTTATCTGCAGAGGTGACACGGAGGCAGTAACTAGCAGCGGCAGAGATAGCGCTCGCCTCTCCCTAATGCAGCTGGGGTTCCTGGATCCAGCAGTGTCATGCATATGTTGGTTTATTTTGTTGCTTGTTCTCCTCCTTGCTCTGAGTTTTTTGCTCCGGGTTCTTCTCCTGTTTTTTTACCCTCCCCCGGCACAAAAATTAGCACCATACGCTCTAATCCGGTCTCGATCCACTTACTCTTTATAACGTATTTCCGCAAGATCTTCTGTGCTCCATATAGGTAAATACCCACTGGACTGGATCTTTTGTCGAGGAAACATAAAATTCAAGATGGCAGACCTCATAGCTTTCTAACGCGGATGTAACCAACTTGTACTAATCAACTTCCAGCGAGTTTGCTAGTTTTTCTTCTTAAAGGGTCGGTAGGCAATGAGTAAGACAGAAGGTTAATTTGGTAAAACAGTTATGAAAAGCTTTAGAGGAGTAAAGAACAGTTCTTGGTTCTTTTTAGTATACCAGGCTTAGGCTGATGTAACAAACTTGGGCTTATCAACTTCATTCGTGGATTTGCTAGATTTGTTCTTAAAAGGGTTGGCGGGCAAAGCGTAAAGCAGAACGTTGAATAAAATATGAATGAAAAGCTTTAAGCGGGTAAAAATTTTTCCCTTCAATTTTAATATTATAATTTCCTCAGATTAGCTACTAGTACTATTTTGCAGACACAGGAAATCGGTTCCAGTACACATTATCTGGGTCAAAGCTCTCTTGTAGCTCATTTTGGACTGGGGCGAGAGAGTGGAAATGTTACCGTTAAAGTCGCGTGGCCATCTAGTTTCGTGGATGTGACATACACGAATGTGGTTCCTAATACAAGACTTCGAATCATAAAGCCAGAAAGGTAATTTGCATATTGTTAAAAATAACAATGAAAGTTTAGAAAAAGTTAAATTAAAATTGGCTTCAGCACTGAAAACCCTTTCTTCATCCCTTACTACCTTGTGCAGAACTGTGTGTGTTTACAATTTCTTTGTGGAAGACTTAACACTGGCTTTTGAATCTTAAAAAAAAAAAATATTTCACTTACGTCAAAGGCCAAGTGTCGGTGCTAGTATCCCACACTTCCCAGCGTACAAAACATATACTCAGTCTCCTGGAAGATAAATATTTAATATGAGCACCGCAACACGTCGGATAAAGGAATAAATTGCTTTAGTTTGTTTTTTGCTAGCATATTGAATAGAGGGGAATGGATATTAAATTCGTCAAGGCTCTTTGTTGTATCACGGTTTTGGTTCCTTTTTTGCCCTTGAACCTGCACAAAACAAAGAAGTTGTTACGTAATATAACTCATGCAAAACAAAAGATTGTGCAGGGTCGTGGACCTTCCAACATAAATCTTGGCATCGTTGTTTGCTCCTTTGATGTTTGCCGGGCTTCATAACCAGTCTCTTCTATAAACTATGTTGTTAGTAAACTCTGACTGCCGATTGTTCTTTTTAATGTATCTTTAAGGTATGCTGACTCAGGGAAGACGTTGCCATTTTCTTCTCTTGGCAAGTGCTTTACTTTGAAAGTTACGGAGATCAATAAACAGGTACTATATTTCATTTTCATCGACAAGTATAGAAGAGGCTTTTAATTCAGTTCTCTTCTTCGTCCTATTAGCTTGGAGTCCAATTTCCCTCATTACACAGTCTCGCCGTCTTAGTGTGAAGGCAGAAGCTCATTACTAGGAGTCTGCAACTCCCATAATAAGCCAAATGAATGCAACGGCATTTTTACAGAACAGTCAATTTTTGGGTATTTTTCCCGCGAAATAGGCCAGTTCCAGTCTACATGAGCACGTTTCGGTAAGGATAAGACAATGCGGCCTCACGAGAACATGTCAAAATCATGTTGACATGTCAACTGTAGTCCGTGCTTGTGATTGCATTTGATCACTGAGGTTCCTGTGGGGATCTGAATTCGAGATAAATTCAAATTAAAATAGATCGGTCTGTGAAAACGCCGTGACAGGAATATGGGGTAGTTGCATTGCAGGCTCCTAGTGGTGGGCTCCTGATGAGGGTTTGAGAAATCGCTTGGTTTACTACTACGGTAACAGCTCTTTACCATTTTTAATGAAAGGAAAATTATTATTATTATTCGATGCATTGTTTTCTTCCTTTCCATTGGCCGAGAGCCCACCACGTGACCTGCAAATAACTGCCTACAAATAATGGTCTGCTCATGCGTAGTACCGTTTAGACTTGTTTCGCTGCAAATAATATTCTGCTCATGCGTATTTGGAACCACGCTCTCGAGAAAAGAATGGCAGATCGCTTCCCTGAGCTGCCAGGAAGTGATTAAAATATGAAAACAAAGTTGGTGATCGAATGATAAAACAATTATTGAACTCGGTTATCGCAAAATATGGTGATTTTTCAGTCTCTCGCAGATCAATTATTTGCCGAAACCGAAGGCTTCGGCAAATAATTGATCTGCTCGCCTCTGACAATTTACGATATTTTGCTCAAACTCGTCAAATAATTGTTAATTATTGAATCTCTCAGTTTACAACGAGCATTGTGATTAGCAGGCCGTATTCTACTTTATTATATGCCTGTGTCTCGCAAAGACTGGGAACTACCGAACTCACGAATATGATTGGCTGACACCGATATTGGAAGCGGTCTAGATTTTCCGATCTTGACCGGCATGTAGACCGGTTACATTTTGCGGTGAAAAGGTGCAAACTAAAATCCAAAACATATATTGACTATTTTCTTCTAACGATTTTTTACTATGGAAGCGCCAAAAAGCCAAGCAAACCAAAAAGACGAGCAAACTTTGGCAGAATTAAGTTCGGCTCATAGGTGTTCGAAAGCCAGAGCAAACCAAAACATTTTATTGACCGATAGCTTAGTCCTTGCATACGGCGGCTGAGCCCGCAGTACGAGCGGCAGTCAAAACTTAGCTGTCCTACCGAAACGACACGATAATAGCCTTTTTCTTCGCAGGTAACAAAAATAGAGACAATGCTAAAGTTGCTTTGGCTTCTTCTAATATTTAACTCGAGAATTCCGGGTTTAGTTTGACGAGAAACAGGATATTTTGTTCAAAATAAGACAACTATCACCCTACCTGGCGACACTCGACGAACTACGAGCGAGTTGCCATGCCGGACGCCGGCGACTCAGATTTGGCGCCAAATTAGAAGCTTGGAGACACAAACTTCTTCATATTTTTCACATTTTAAGAACTGATAGGGTTTTGACAATTGTAAATCCCTTTTCGTGAATATTTAGTGCCATCTCCAGCGACAAAAGTTGGCTGGCTTCAATGCCTTTCCTGTAAACTTACATTGACGTCAGGACAGTAAAGTTTTTCCCGCCTGCTGAATCCTGATTGGCCAATTCAGATTTCCCGCGCGCCGACCGTATGCAAGGGTCGGTCTGTATAGGAGAATCTTGACCTCGGTTGTGTGTACAGACCTCACTGAGTTCGGCTTGTAATCTCGACTTCGGTCAAGGTTCTCCCATACAGTCCTCCCGCTCGGTTAGTAATAGCTAAGTACGGCCGGGTAAATTATAATTAAAGCTGTTGCATTGTTGCCAAAATTGCCTTGTGATTAATAGGCAAGTGTTCCTAACTTTTATGGCAAGTGAAAATTTAAAACTTTCTTCTACTTTAATTGTGCATTAAAACATGCGAACGGCGTAACGACGATTTCAACTTGACTCGTTTTGCTTTCGAGGTGCGTCAAGAATTTGAAGGCGTTCCACGGCGAAATCGTTCCCGATCCCGTCAGACATAGTAGAGGGATAATAGATATCTTATTACTGTAAGCTACAAATCGTCGTTTTTCCCCCTTCGGTTTAAGGCCTGCGCGCTTTGCGTTTTGACCGAAAATCGAGGGGAAAAACACCCGGTCGGTAACTTACAGTAAGGACCTCGAACTGGGTTAATAAGGTATGCACTCTTTATTTATTCTCAGCCCCCTCATGCAACAGTAACTGTCAATCCAGATGGGAAAACGGTGAACTTCCAATTAAAACCGGAACAAATACAATGGTGCTTAATACTGAGGTCTTCGACTACTCAGTGACAGTGATTCCCAGTCCGGCTCAACAACCGCTGACCGCCAATGGTTCGGGTATCCTGGTATTTTCTTATGAACGAAACTACAGTTATAATGCAGAATGCAAGGGTGGCAGAAAAATAGGACCAACCCCGACTGTAACAGTTGAAAGGTAAGTAGTGGTGATACTGGACTGAAGGCAATTCTAACGCTTTTATTGTTGTCTTTAGTAACAGATGTACTTCATTTAAAGCAACATTCTATAAACGAAACCTTTTTTTATCTAATGAATACCTTTTCCTGTGGTTAAGGAGGGAGTCGTGGTGACCTCATAGAAAACGTGTGCACTGCCCGGGACATTGCGTTGTGTTCTTAGGCAAGGGTCATATTGTCATGGTGCCTCTCTCCAGCCAAATTTATCAGTGGGTTCTTGCTGATGAACCCATCCAAGGACGATTTTCTAAAATACTTCTAGATCTTTCGTGCCACAGAAACCAGAATTGAGCACCGACCTACAGACTACTAGGGTTTAAAATAGACCTTTTCTTTTTCTTTATCTTTCAAGACGTCTTGATGGTACATCTTACAATAAAGACCACGTGTGGTGGGGTGCTGCAATGGAGGACGTGACACGTGATGTACCAGCCATGTACCCTGACGGTATCGCACTGCCCTCTGGGACATGTACACCAGAAGAGAAACAAACAGAAAAATGCCGATATACCGATGAAGTGAACGGATTTGGCTCTCACAGGCCACCGCCGAGAAAAGTCAGCAACAGTCTTTTTCAACAGGTGTGAAAACTTACGTGGAGTGGTAAATGTCATGGGAGTTTTGTGAGTTATAGGCTGTATGAAAATTCAATAACGACAACAAGCGACATTAAAAATATAATGTTACATGATTGTTCGTGACGAATTTGACGCTAATACACATTCTTTTTATGTAATTGTAGACTGAATCCAAGATTAGTGCCCGCCGTCTTAGCGATTTACATTCACACTTCGGACAGGTAACCAATTCATTGATTAGCTATTGATTCATTAGTCCTTTGGTCCGTTTGCCCGTCATAGGGCCAACTAAAGTTAACAGCAATCGGTCGGATGGCTGGCTGGCGGTCAGGCAGTCAAACATGGACGGTTAATCTTTCGATCGATCGGTTTTAATTCACGATTTGATGAGAAAATACGTTAGTAATCCCCCGGGGCGTGTAATTATTGCACGGTTCACTCCTTCTTCTAAGTTTACGTTATTTTTTTTGCAAATTTTGTTCTTTTTTTCTCAGTTTTTGGCGCATGATACAGACTTCTCTAGTCCTTTGCCCGGTACGAGTTTCAAGGAGTTGTGAGTGACGTGTGGCTGCCCATTAAAGTACCAAAGGTCAGTTCCGAGTCCACGCTGTAATGACTCAAATTAACTGATACTTATTCTAAAAAGCACTTCTCCATCAGAGCTCCCTGTTTACGGTTTTAAGGTTTTAAGGTTTTAAGACAACAAGCGCCTTTTAAATTCTATCGAAAAACTCCCGCAATTCCCAGAGGTGTGCTCCATAACATGTTTCCAGTATTAGAGCCCAGTGTAGCAAGCATAGTTTTGAGTTTTTATTACTTTGTTTTGTTAATTTCATTAGGGAAGATTAAGTTTATCTTTTCCTGTTTGGAATTCTCGGACAAGTCTGGGTATACAACATAATAAAACAAGCGAGTTATCAAATTTTATTACCCTGATAAGTTTTTTTCATCGATTTGTAACCATTGATCAATTTGTTACTTTCCTTCAGGGAGATGTCCACTTTGATCCTCTGAACAAAGGCAATATCTATCTTCCTTTTGTGCGTTCCACCTATAACAGGTTCGACTTACTAGTAATATTGAACTTAATGTTAGTGACAACCATTGGTAGTTGATGTACTGAAAAGTACTCGACAAGAGTGCCTAGACTCCGATATGAGCTCGGAGTGTTTTTATCGAAAAAAGTTTTTCTCCATCAGGTGCACTGGTCGCCATACAGACACTCCGAGACAACAGGTTAATAAACTTACTTCATATATTGATGGCTCTGTCGTGTATGGCGAATCAGAAATGAGGAGTAGAGCTTTACGAGAATTCAAAGATGGAAAGATGAAGCTTGGTCCTGATGGCCTCATACCGGTAAGATGGATTTTCAGACCGCGCAATTCATCAACCTTTTTCGAATGTGAATATTGTTTTACATCCTGTTCTCAGAAAAGACCCTTTGTGCTTATGATCCTTCTCTTTCTACCTCAATGCATGGGCAGTTAGGCAAATTCTGTGGGGGTGGAGTTGGGGTAGTGCAGTGAACCTGTGCAGGCGGGGTTGTCGTTCTTGCATCCTTTAGACAAGACACTGCCTTGGAATGCAGATGTCTACACTGTCTATATTATATAATTTAGCGGCTTACAGCTAATGGTTGAGGGAATGTACCAAAATGCTTGAAGTTTGGAAGACGATGTCTATTTCTATTGACATCATACCATAAAAGATGGTGCCTCCCAGGGGGTACCCATGGTGCCTCACAGAGGGTACCCATGGCGGCTAACATCTAGAATGGGAAAACTGAGTAGCAATATTCTATGTTCATGTCATCTTAAAGTATATAGTAATCAATAATAAGTATATAGTAATCAATAATAAGTATATAGTAATCAATAATAAGTATATAGTAATCAATAATAAGTTGATTTGTTACAACAGTTTCTTTCTATCGTGCAGAAAAATACAATGGCTGTAGCAAATGATAATCCGTTGGGCCGTGATGCAGACAGTCTGTTGGCCGCTGGCGATTCAAGAGCTAATGTTCAACCCATGTTGATCGCATTTCACACTCTGTTTGTACGGGAACATAACAGGCTTTGTGATGAGTTCAAAAACAAATATCCACAGGTAAATAGCACGAAAAAAACCGCTCATTTCTTTAGTTGCATTACACAGTAACAAATTTGACAAGGACGTGGGAAAAAGACAAAATTAAAAGAAATCAGTGGTTTGATCCTCTGTGCGATCAACTTAAGGCCCACTCTTTTCATCTAGGCTACAGATGAGCAGTTATTCCAGGCCGCGCGCCGCCTGGTGGCGGCTGAGCTCCAGGCCATCACGTTCCGTGAATACCTGCCAGCATTGTTGGGAGGAACTGATCACATACCACCTTATCAGGGGTACAACGAGAGCGTCAACGTTGGCATGAGTAACATCATGGCTACTGCAGCATTCAGGTTCGTCATACATGTAATTACACGGAGCAAGGCACATAGGAGAAAGGAGAATTATTATTGTTATTATTGTTATTATTATTATTATTATTATTATTGTTATTATCATTTTATTATTATTATTGTTATTATAATTATTATTACTATTATTATTATACAGTTTGATGTCAGCAGCGAAAGGCTTTATCTGTATTAGTTTGCATGCAAATTTTCTCTCAGCTTTTGTCATTGTTATTGTTAATTAGTTACTTATCTTAAATTTAAACTTAGCTGCTTAGTTGCTGTATTATAAATGGTCACTTCTGAAGATGTATGTCGAAACATACGAAACGTCAAGTTAAGGTTAAATATTTTTTTTTCCAACATGCGTTTTCTTGTCATGTTTGTAACTGCCGTTTGTGTGCTTTTTTTTTATTAAGCTACGATGAGCTCGTTAGCGTTTTGCCATCCAAAAATGTTACAGTTTTTGAAAACCCTTTTTCTCCATGGATGTTTCGATTGGATTGAAAGTAAATTCACCTTTTAAACAAATTAGGTATTTTTAGCTTCATCTGCCATAAATTTATGTGGAAACGGAATTATCTTTGATTCTGCACTAAAGATAAAAAACAGGAATATTGTCGATAAATCCTTTTCATCCCCAACGAGCTAATCATAAGATTTTACAAACAAACCCGATGGCGTGACATGTTGATTGCCTTTACCTTTCTTTCACTGTCAGATTCGGTCACAGTCAAGTCAACACTCACTTGTGGCGGTTTGAAGAGGATGGTACAATGTCTCATTATGGCCACCTCGCTCTTAGAGACGCTTACTTCTCACCTGAAAGAGTGTCAAGGGAGGGAGGCATAGATCCCTTGTTTAGAGGAGCAGTGAGACAAGCCGCACAGGAAATCGATTTACAGGTTTTGATATCATGATGAGCAACCTGTGTGTGAAACGCTTAGTTAGCGAAATAATCCACTTTAGGCAGGCACACCTTTGCTTTTGTTTACAAGCGAGAGTTTCACTATTATATTTTATACGAGGGAAATCACTATGGAACTACTCAAGATGATTTAAAATGCTTTCAGGAACACAAGTGACTGTGAAGATTTTGCTTCACCGTGCAATATCAATAGTTTAGATAACATTGAAAATGGCGGAGGCTGACTATCACCTTTAATGCATTGCGCTCCACTCCATTCCGTGGTCGAGACGTGTCGGTCAAGGGAGTCACGTCAAAATCCATTTCAATCCGTGATTATTTTTCTATTTCAGCTTCTTAAATTGTAGCTAATAGGTGTTTTGTTATCATGTTCTTGCTTTTCATCGGTATTTTGAATGGCGATTTTAAGTGTTAGCGTTTATTTCGATCATTTTATCTGAGCGTGTAACTGCGGTGTAAATGTTATCGGTAATGGCGGATATCAATGTTTTAACATTTTACTTATTTAAAAGTCGCAATGGTTTTCTCTTATTTTCGTATTGCCTTGCACTTTTTGTGTCTTCGAGCGAAAGCAGCGATGGCGATTAATATATCAGAGTCATTTTGATTTCGCACGGTTTTACACTAAGACTCGTTTTGCGACTATTTGCTAAGTGTATCAACTACCTGCCGACGCCGCCCAACAGTTCATTTTAATTTTTAGAAATTAACCACTTTTTGGTACCCTTACATCGCTTACACTCCTTCTTAGAGTACAGATGTGCTTACTGTTTTGCCTTTATTCAATATGTTTTTGAAAAACTGACTGAAATTGTTGTATTATAAAGCTACGTCAAACATCATGACAGACATCTTCATGACAGAGCTTTCTTTATTCATTATAGAGTTGCAGGTGTGTAGATAAATGCTCTCAATAGTAATGAACTTAGTTTCCGCCTTTCTTCGATATGGCCTCTCTCTCATTAGTGGGCGCCATATTGGGGATGAGTGGATATTGGATTTCGCCCCCATATACCCATAACTTTTAAACATGTACTTACGACCCTTCATTGTCTTGTTAAGCTTGGTTCATTACCTGCTGATAGCTTTAGTAGATAAAGAATAAATGCTATACCGAGTAATTGCATTGTGACTAAACTTGATAGACAACAAATGCAAGGAAACGGTGTTCTGTGCTTGTTATATTTCGATATAAATCTAATGAGAACATTTCATCTACTACTGTAATCAACAAAGAATTTTTCGCCCAAACCGTGCGTGATAACACAAACATAATAGATCGCGATGATAACTGGAATCTATTACTTTATAAAGAAGCTTACCATATCAAGCGTTTAACACCATTTCTGAACAATGGCTTAAAAGCCAGTAGGGAACTCCGCCTATTCTCTTGACAGTTTCGTTTCTTTGTTTTTCATTTTCACGTGATTATACTGTTGTACAATCTCGCAGTATTTAAAATTCTGCTACCTGTATCCCGCCTTAGTCCGAAGATGATATAGATTTATATCGAAATATAACAAGCACAGAACACCGTTTCCTTGCATTTGTTGTCTATCAAGTTTAGTCTCAATGCAATTACTCGGTATAGCATTTTTTCTTAAGCTTGGTTCTGTGAAGATATCAGTAAAATGATCATATGATCATCGTAGTTATGCACACAACTGACTTAAGTAGCTGTGGATGAAAGTTTTGTTACTTCTCTTAGATCATAAATTGAGCTGACTTCGAACAAATCAGATTCACAAATTTAATTCGCAAAACGTTTGAAAAGTAAACACTGAACATTATCATAAATATTTGTTTCAGGTTAATGCCGTCACTCGAGGTTTTTTTCAATCGTTTTCGTTTTGTTGGTTCTAGATGGTAGATGACATGCGTAACGTTTTGTTTCCCTCCGGTCACCATGACGGTTTGGACCTGGCTTCTATGAACATTCAGCGCGGAAGAGATCATGGTCTGCCAGACTACAACGCTGTGCGTAAGGCGTTGGGTCTGAAAGGTTGGTGACGATATATGATAAAGGTTATATCATTTCTTTTCCGCCATGTATGCAAAAAGATCGGCTGTCTGTCGCACACTAGTCTTCGTTGCAGTACAACGTCATTTAGATCAGATAATGGCTGCGAAGGAGACTATTATCCAGTGGAAATCCCTCTGTGTTCGCAGCCGATAACTATTTACCAACAAGCTAGTCAGAAATTCCTGTAGTTGCGGCGGTAGGAGGCACGTCTACCGTGACACCTTTGATCGTTACCCCCCTGGGCTAATTTTTTTAACGCCCATGTTTGCTAATTTAGCACAAATTTAATTTCACTTGATCGTTAATAGACGATTTTCTAATTCTTCACGTAAAAACATTTCTGAATGCTATTGTTTTTAGAGTTCGAAATTAGTCATATAAATCATAAAAATATATACAAGACTGAAAACCACTCTGAAAAGTTTAAAACTGAAAATGAAACCAAAATTCAAGCCAATTCTAGACTATCGTGATTTACTTAGAACAGTCTTGCTCAGTTCTTAAAGTTTTGATATAAATGATGTTTTTTTTGGTGCTTAGGGATTACTAGTTTCGTCGACATTACGAACGACACCAAGATTGTCCTTAAATTTGAGGATCTTTATCAAGACATAAACAATGTAGACTTATGGGTAGCTGGCTTGGCCGAGGATCATGAGCTTGGAAGTGAATTGGGACCGACTTTCAGAACGTGAGTAACATGTTAAACAAGGGGGAGTAGTTTTTAAGGGTTCTTTCCTTTTGGATAATCCGGATCAAAAAGTATGATCTAATGTCACTCGGATCATATGGCATCAAAGGAAAAAGTGAATCTTAAATCATAGTGATTTTATTGATTCATTTGATGCACCATGATCCGACTGATTTTGGGTCAATGATCCTGAAGTCTCTAGGTGTCATACAGTTTTTGACAGAGAGGTGGAATTTTCTGTACAGGATAACTTTATGTTCTAACGTCTTCCAAACTAAAATGCGTTTTTCCAAACTTCGCAATTTGGTCGAAAAGACCCTATAATTAACAGAAAAAAAACTGTTTTCCGAGCAATAAAGACAGTATTTCACGGTGAGCACAGTACGAGTTGGAGAAGATTACCAATAACCCAACGAAACTGCGACTTCTAGCCATCACGATAAAACCTTTAATTTATTCGGAACAGATTTAAGCACTTAAAAACCTGAGTTAGAAACTACAAGCAGGTATCTGATGAAAAAATAAGCTACTTTTAATACAGTATGAATCTAACAACACTCAACCAAAGGGTGATTTGGCCTCGAAAGATTCCTAACATTAACACTGTAAAACCTACATCTAAACGAGTTAAATTTAAGAGGCAATCCCCATTTCTGCAATATTATCTAATTTTGATATAAAATACAACTAAATCTTAAGCACTCAGAAATTCTGCATCTTAATCCAGTTAAACATAGGGATGCAGAATTTCTGCATCCCCATTGGTGCAATATTAGGCAATTTTCACACAAAATACAACTAAATCCTAAGCACTCAGAAATTCTGCATGTTAATATATTTGAGCAAAGGGATGCAGAATTTCTGCATCCCCATTTCTGCAACATTAGCTAATTTTTATATGAAATACAACTGATTCCTCAGCACTCAGAAATTCTGCATCTTAATCCATTTGAAAATAGGGATGCAGAATTTCTGCATCCCCATTTCTGCTATATTAGGTAACTTTCACACAAAATACAACTAAATCCTAAGCACTCAGAAATTCTGCATGTTAATATATTTGAGCAAAGGGACGCAGAATTTCTGCATCCCCATTTCTGCTATATTAAGTAACTTTCACACAAAATACAACTAAATCCTAAGCACTCAGAAATTCTGCATCTTAATCCATTTGAGAATAGGGATGCAGAATTTCTGCATCCCCATTTCTGCTATATTAAGTAACTTTCACACAAAATACAACTAAATCCTAAGCACTCAGAAATTCTGCATCTTAATCCATTTGGGCCAAGGGACGCAGAATTTCTGCATCCCAATTTCTGCAGTATTGGCCAATTTTCATATAAAATACAATTAAACCCTAAACACTCGGAAATTCTGCATCTCAATCCACTTGGGCAAAAGGATGCAGAATTTTTCTGGGCTCAGTGGCTTTCTCCCTGGCAAAGCACAGCAGTCAAGTTTTGCAGCAACTTAGTGCGATCTTGTGTCCCTGTGCTAACCAGAACAGCACGACGTCCACTTTCTACAGCAGCTACAAATGCATTCCCTGTGAAAGGCAAACTGTGGAAACAATGAACACAATAATTATTGAATTCGAAGTAATGATCACAATGATTATCAATTTATAACACCCGTTTACCCAAACAGTCATTGTTCTCAAATTACCGGTAAATTTGGATTGTAACCATGGCAGTAAAAAATGTGTTGATATCTTCTTGTAAATTTTTCCTTGCTCTGAACGGCGAAACGAAAAAACCTGCACTACCTATGGCAAAGTGTGAAATGCTTTTGAAACGCTTTTCTAGAGCAAAAACGGCCAAGTGTCGGTTGACGTGACATCTAGCTACAATCGTGGACAAAATAAATGAGAAATTAAGACCACTCCTCCCCCCATTTCAATGATGGAAAAAATAGCGCGCTTTGTTAGGCCGCGAGTTCATCATTGATTCGGTGGGAGGGGTGGTTATATTTCTCATTTTATTCTGTCCAAGATTGTAGCTACATTATATTTTGACCTCGCATGTGCACAATGTAACGCGATACAGATACCAAACACTTTTAATATTGATACCCCAATAAATTCGAAAACGGAAATGTCTTAAGATAAAATTTAAGAATAACACACGAATATTTTCAGCCTAAAATCGGCAAAAAAGTAAGAATATTCAGCCTGGGCCGGAAAAACAACATTCTTATTTATATATAAAAAGTGTATGCCCAGTTCAGTGTAAAATGGGGTTGACTAGCCTACACGACTTCTACGGTTCGTGACATTTGCCGTTCTCTGTTGGGTCACTCGTAAGACAATTTCCGTCAATGTCGTGTAAAACATTTGCCAGATACAAAGTCTCTCTGGAAAGTTAATTCTTGCAAAATGAGCCAAAAATCATACAAGCTATAACGCAGTCTCCATAAATAATAGTTCGCTTCTCATACCAATTCTATATCCAGTTCAGTGTAAAATAGGGTTGACTGGCCTACAAGACTTCTACGGTTCGTGATATATGCCGTGCTCTGTTGGGTGACTCGTGACTGTCGCGAGACAATTTCCGTCGACGTCGTGTAAAACATTTGCCAGAAACAAAATATTTTAGGGCGATCTTAGTCTCTCTCAGTGGAAAGTTAAATTCTTGCAAACATGAGCAAAAAATCATGTAAGGTATAACGCAGTAGTCCCCATAAATAATGGTTCGCTTCCAATATCGTCCTCTATTCGTGCGAAAGCGGGTAGGTCGGAAGGTTGAAAGAATCGGCAATCACAGCAACATCCGGATATTCAAAATTATGAATATAACTTCAATTCTCTGTAGGCCCTCTTTCGTTTCCGGTCACCTTTAAAACAGATCTAATCAATTTGCTTACTTCCTTTTCTAGGGTATTTCGAAGTTCATTATTATTTCTCTAACTCTTTAATCGACTATTACATCTAAATCAGTCCTTTTCTAATCAGAAGTCGTAGGCCCGGTTCATACGTCGAACTTTTCATGTACCGAACCTAATGTTGCTATTAAGTACATGAAAAGTTCGACGTATGAATCAATTAGGATCGGCAGATTTGTATTCGGGTCGACTATACCGTTCTATCCGACTGGGCCTGTCGGATCGAACGCCAAAAGTTCGGTTTCGGTTCATACGTCGATCTTCTTATGGACCGAATGTAATGCATAAGTTACGTTAATGTATTTGCTGATATAAGAGAGTTTGTGATTGTCTAGTGAGCTGTCAAAAAGGCAGTCGTGCATGAAATGGCGCCACCGCAAAAAAATATAGCCAGTTATTACTGGAAACATTTCACATGCTTTTCCCTTGATGAATATGCGCCTAAAACAAACCTTTAAAGACAAGGCCAGAAGTTACAGAACTGATCGAAACTGAAGGATTTTCACCGAAGCATTGAAGTACGTTTCTTCAAAACATAGTTACAAAAAACAGTTGTTAATGTTCTATATATTAAATAGCATCAGCTAGCTGATGCTAAATAAATATCACAGATATCTGCTGACCCATTGAAGAGTGTTTATTTTGTTCTGTTAAGTGTACGACTGGAAAATTTACTGATTTCCTCTTGGCGGATATTGAGTTCGGTACATGAGAAGTTCGACGTATGAATCATACTGCCGAAATTAATTATTCGGGTCGACCCAAATAGGTATTAGGTTCGGTACATGAAAGTATGAACCGGGCCGTAGAGTCTCGTATCAAAATGTCAGTCGCGTATTTATTTATGGCAGTTTTAGCACAACTCGTGATCAGATGCGGCCGATTACTCTGAAATCGACAACTCGTTTCATATATATGTACAAAGTGGTTACAGTTTTGTTTCTAGCTGACCGTTGCAAATGTTGCGATTTTTGAGTGTTCACCCTTCACTGAAAGGCTACACGGTTTATTTTTCACACCTCCAGGTAGAAAGAAGAGGTCGTTGAAACGTTGCAAATTTTCAGGAACCAAATTTTGTGCTTGAGCCAGTTTAGACTAACAAGAAGAACTGAAATCCTAAGGCCGAGGTACCCTTTTAGAAAGAAAAGAATCTTAAAAAGTCTTACCTTCACAAGCTGCTTCAGTTGCTCTCTTCATGATAATATGCCGAGAAGCTTAGAACATGTTCATACTCTTCACCACTAGTTTTGGAAAGAGAACTACCACTTCTCCGAGTGTAAACTTGGGCGATGCCACCTCTTACTTTGATACACCAGCGATTCATTCGTTAGGCTTCCGTGCGTATTTGAACAGCAATATAATCCCACTTCTCAGAAATCTGTTCTGTCCCCTTCAAACAAGAGAGTATTATTCGCGCACATGGGATATGGCACGATAGCCATGTGACAAGATTCAACCAATCACAGCATTTGTTACTGGCGATTCCAATGACGAGACTAATCCCCGGGGGATTCATCCTATCTTTTCATTGGTTACTTCGAATTTGAACTCAGTCAATTCAGCTCACATTTAGCTACTCGTAAGATGGAGTAACGGCATTTATTCGGGAATCATTTATTTCTCATGGATAACGACAGTATTGACAAGGATGAGCTTTTTACAACTCTATCAAAACGTAGGGGGGAAAACTTCCAAAGTACTCCCACTATTAAAGAGCTGTCAGACCGAGACGTGCAAGCGGCTCCAAGAATTCAAATGAAGGTGAGTCAAATTATGTGATTATGTGTCATGATCAATTTGTCCATTGTTCAGTGGAAAAATAGCTAAATCCTCGTGCGTGTAAGCCCAAAAAATAATCATAATAATAACAATAACAACAGAAAATGTTCAAAGCTTCTCCGAATAGGCTATACATCAGAATACCCGGCCACTTCATTGAGTAAACAAGAGTGTCTGTTGTAGTGACGTTACGCCTCGTGTCAACGATCGACCCAAGGAGATTGCATGTGCCGAGCGGTGCATTTTGGTGATTCAGATGGGTGAATTTCCTGCAACTTTCCGCTCTCTTAAAGATGGAGACTGTTAAATGGAAAATATTCTAACATTTGAAATGTGAATAGCTAAATGGACCTTTCCACGGTGTGAATAATAACGCCATCTTAATTTGGCGCGGGGAGGGAAACTTAAAATTATTATTAAAATGTATCGGATTTTCGCCGACTTTTATAAACCGCTAAAACGTCGCTAGAAAGAGACGGACTTCGAACATTTGCCACTACTCTTTTAAGTAGTTTTATTGATGCCATTCGTTCAACAAAAAATAAGCCCATTTATTTATCTGCAACTTGACAGTTGTGTCGAATTGAAGAATT
>JAHPZR010009426.1:0-29293 GCA_019787425.1 Platygyra sinensis | reverse complement strand
GGGGGGGGGGTACTCCCTATAATGGCCTATACGGAGAGGCTCCGCCCGAAAGGGGTACCTTTTTCAGGCGTCAGGTATATAAAAGGGTAGGGATTTCACAAGTTGAGGTATATAAAAGGGTAGGGAAATCGGTTGTTTCACAACGTGAACTGAATGAATAACTCTTGTTGTTTGCTTAACATTTCTTCTGGTAATGCTTGATATTTTCCCCCGAATATTGTTCCTTAACTTCGTTTCAAGGGCTTAGAAAGGAGGTGCATTGTTCTAAAGAAAGTATGTGAAAGGGGCACAAGGTATATAAAAGGGGTCCCTTTTCTGTCAAAATGGTATATAAAAGGGTAAAGAGTTGGACCTCGGGGCGGAGCCTCCCCGTATTAAACGTTGTTAAGTACCCCCCCCCGGGGGGGGGGGTTTGATGACGCGAGCAACTCAAAAAGAACAAGCTACCACGAGTTTGAAAACAAATTCAATGAACCTAAATCATGTTGAGTATAAACAAGGCTTCAAGGACGATTTGTAACGGAATTTGTCAACAGCTGCAGTTTGTTGAAATTCGGAAAATGGTTTCTGTTGATCCTGCATGGAATATTTTAACTTTATGGATGAAGAAATGTCGAAGTTGAAGTTAATGAAGAGGCAGTCTTAGAGTCAATCCTCCGTCTCTCTCGAGAACAGTTCGACGCTTCTTTTCATTCTGGACAATTCTCCCGGAGGGGGGGGGGGGGGGGCACTTGACCAATGTTTGGGTACAGAGGTGCCGCCGAGTGTTTGAAATCCTGACCTTGTTTAGGACAAAAATACGCTAAAAACCCTACCCTGTGTAGGACAACAACCTCCATTTTAAGACCCTGTTTAGGACAAGGGACAAAATGCACACTCTCTGGTTTTACAGGAATTTACACCGTTTAATAAGTCATAATTCAAATTGGAGAAATCATGCTCGATGCGTCTAAAACCAAGTTGTTGCGTCTCTACATTTGAACTAAACAAAAAGCCGTCAAGCATTAAGTGTCATTGTCAGAGAAAACCGGGCAGAACCAAAAGATCGAGGTCGGCCGTTTACCTTCATCTTTTCACAGTATAAAAGCTATCCGAAAAGATTAACAACCATGATATTTGCCGAGGTAGGCGTTCATTTTTCTTCGAGATATTACCTCATCATGATTTTGGTCTCTCAAGCGGTCTAAAAAGGCCGAAATTTCGGCCAACTTTAGGTGAGCCGAAAAGATACTTCGTACATATTCCAGAAACTCTTATTTTCGTGCGACAATATTTGGCCCCTAACTAGTTGACTGAGATATATTTGGATTTTTTCACTTTTATTCTGCGGTTTTCACGAGGTGCCAAATATCATCGCCGAATCGTTAAGGAGCGTGACCTAAATTTTAGCCACTTTCAGCGAGTCGTTTTTCAAAAGTGCGGCAGTTTATTTCCGCAAAAAAACGATTTTCTGATAGTCTTTTACACTGATATCAATATCCAGTTTAGTTAAAATTGGTATCTACAAGCAAATCGGAGTAATTGGTCTCGCAAAGTCCAAAAAAAATGATTGGTCAAACATATTTCCCGCCAAATGTTTAGCGAAGAATATCACCTTATTCCGACTTTCTGCGCTTGTTATCCATAATTTGCTGAATGATCTGCACAAAATAGCTAGCTGGACTTCAAAATAGAATATTTAAGAGCTCCTGCCTGAGAGCATTGAGAATCTCGCGACAACGACTATTTTGGCACATCGCTCATATTTTGGCTCAAGATACCCTTTGGTGAACTGTTTTCAAAAATCATAATTTTAAGTTCCAGCGTTTCTTTGTTTTTGAAAAAAATGCGAAAGTTTGAATATGCGGTTAAAGTGCGTTTTCCGCCCAATGAAATGCCCCAAATAACACAGAAAGACGAAGCGCTCGTTAAGTCTTGAAATTTAATCGATAACTGTTAAATTTTACTCGGGTATAGAATAGCTATTCCTCTTTAAGTCTAACGTAATAAATATTCCAAATGCTCCAATATTCTGAATTTTCAAGGCATCCTAAAAACGCGTGCGAGGACCGCTTAACGGGAAGCAAAATATTGGCTAATTTTGAATGGGTAAAACCCTTCCTGGTACGTTGTTTTTTCGTAATTTGACTCTATGGTCTAAACGTTGTGTTCTTTAGCTGTTATCCTCCCAAATCTCAAGCTCAAACTCGACGCGCTTACGTCTCTACAAGACGAGGTTGTTTGTAGTGTACAGCTCACAGATGCCCAGATAATTTGAACACGAAATGGACGCTGAACTTCGCGGTTGATGAAAAATAAATGTAAGCTCTTGCATTTTCTGCATTGACCTAACAACTTGTTTATCCCAAGAGATAGGTACATCATTTAGATTCATGGAAAGTCCTGTGAGTGAAAAAATTAAAACAATGATAAAATTTGAAAACCAGTTTCAACAGTTAATAGAGTCGATTTCACATGGGAATGAATACACAAACACTACTGGTCGCGAACGTTCCTGAACTGAGTTGCGACGATAACAATAGCATTATATCGTTATCAACGTATAATTTATGATTTTATAAGAGAATTTTCAGCAGCTCAACATATTTATTTCGCTTGTGACTCTTGTAGTATTTTGCTCGATAGTATAGCTAATGTATTAATTACGCCCGCTTGTCGCTAGCTCTTAAGTTTAAAAACAACTCAGCTCATCGTGCGGAGCTTGCATTCAGATCCAAAGCAAGCACAATACATACGAAGACCTCTAATTTACCCCAATGACACCGCATGTAGCCTCTGAAGCCTAACATTTCTTGAATCGAGTACCTTTACTATCAAGGATATTTGACACTTTTATATGACGGCAGTTTTGCTGTTGAAACGCGAGAGTAACGCAACACTCCTTTGAGTCACACACGTTGAGAAATATCTGTTGTCAATGTGAAATGTCGAGTTAGCAGGCAAGTGAGCTTAAGTAAACATAATTCTCAAGTACTGTAAAATCGAATACAACCCCGCTTATTTCTAGGTGTCATAGTTATCTTAGTATTTTACAAGCAAAATACAAATTGTGGCCAAACTTTTTCCTGCGCATTTTTCACACCTTGTTTTTGGCAGGAAGCGAGTGCAGGGGTAGTCGGCGTCATAAAAGTATGTTAAAAAAGAGGAAGAATAACCCTAATGACAGAGTTATCCTAACAGTAAGACTTCCCCAGCACTCGAAAGTTTGTTATTTTGTATCGGAGGGCTTATGAGGCAGCCACAACTCACTAAGATGACAAACCCTAGGTGAGCGTGAATGTTACCCTTGCACCTGGGTTAGATGTCCCTGTAAACACTCGGATAGGACAACTCAGCTACCTAAACAATTTAATCTCAATTCCATGAAACAAAATATGTTTTACACACTGACAATTAACAAGTAATCACCAAAAATGTTTTCGATGTGTTTGTTGCTACTGTCTCTAAAATATCCTTATGTAGAACTATTTATAGCCTTGCCTTTAAGGTGGCCGAACACAAGTTTTCAAGTGCCTATACCTAATTCTCCATAACTTTTAAACTATTTATGCTTTGGCGCCCATTATTTGCAAGAGTCAAGGTTAATTACAGAAGTATTTATTCTCGCATTTTTACTGGGGTGTGTGCTGTTGCCATGGCAACGGGGCTGGTTAAAAACAAGGGCTTCAACCCCGTTTCATCGCAGTACTGTTTGTACTGGCACGCTATCCTGTGTGGAATGACCTTCGGTAATTCAATAGTTTTTCCCGAGGAAAGCGTCAGCATGTTCTGTCCAAAAGGCAGATCTTGGACTAAATGAGGACTCGTAATGAAGGACAGAAAATGGTCCAACTACTGCCGCTCAACTCAACTCTTACTGTCACGCCCAAACTGCAGGCGATGAAGATTGGCTATGGTGTAATGATATCTCGACCAGCCTGATATGAACACCACGATGGCCTTGTAGCTGGCAAGACCTGCCATGATGGACAAAATCTGAGTTCTCGTGTCCCAGCCATTTTCATTGCCATAAGCCTCTGCTAAAGCCTTGGGGTAGTCCTTTGACGGTTGCGACAGTTGTTCTGGACCAAGGGCCTTCTTCATGGCAGTAGACGAGACAATGGCTTGCCAAAGAGAACCTGCGTCTTTCGGGCTGATTGTGCGGAGGACTGAGGACACGATCTCTGCCGTTCTTTTGAGGTGACTTGTTCCCACTCAAGCCTGCAGGGTTTTTCTATCGGAGCGATACCGTCGGAGAGTAAATACTCATTCAACTTTTCTTGAGGCACTACCGACGTTGCCTTCACAGCTTGCGTTTCCTTGCTCGTGCTGGAAACAATGCTATCTCTATCTGGACTAAGGAAAGTCTCATCATTGACGATTCTGCCGCCAGATCCTCAGATGAAACATCGCTGTCCGAGGGGTCCTTCAATAGTAACTAAAAAGCGTATTTAGTTTATTCTTTGTATGTGGTGAATGTTGTGCAATGGTGTCGGGGTAGGTTTTGGGCTGGCATTTTTAAATTAACAGCCTGCACAACATTAGTCAGATTCTTACCGTGGTTTGTTCCTAAGATGACTCGGCATATAGCACAGGTTTTTCATCGGGAGGCGCAGCCAAAGGTGCTTCCGCTGACTTCTGCTCCGGCAGTGACTTGCTTTCCAACAGTTGTTTACTCACGAACTCTTTAAGGTATCAGTATACCCCAAAATCGATTATTTTGCCAAATTTCAGTTTTTGGTATTCCCATGTACATCTCATCGAGTTCTTTTAAATGCAAAAAGTTCCGCGAAAAAAGGTTTCTCCTAGACAAAGTTATAAAGGAAAAACGATTCTATGAATAAATTATCTCTAATTGGAAGCTGTCAACAAGTTGTCATTATCAACTAAAATGCCATTGAAAGTCACGTAAACCGCGGCATGGTTTGTTTTGCGAAATTACTGATTTGTCTGTCACGCGTAATCGATTTGTTTTTGATGGAAGATGTCTTCAAAAAAGAAACGCAAAAGATCGTGTCCGTTTTCAAATGCGAAGAAGGCACCGAAACGGAAAACCTCGAAAGCATTTAATAAGGAATGGGCTGAAGCGCTCTAACTGTTCCATTTACATTCCTCCTTTATTTCTAAATGTGCGCTGTCGTGTTTTCTAAATAGTTTTGGGTCGCAGCCGCTCCGTTCGCCTTCGAGGCCCCAGTTTTTACAACCGAAATATGCCAGCATTTTACGACGCCATGTCGTTGTAGAAGATTCACCGAAGGTTTTTATCTGTACTCGTTTGCGGAAGATTCAGAAAGCACCGCCGAGCTTTGCCGCATTTGCGTGGAAAACTGTTACAATATTTCGGCGATTTCAGATCACGGCCGATTCTCTCTGCCCGAAGTTACACACGCACTTCGCTGAAATTCTGAATAGCCAACTAATACTACTACTGCAACGTGTAAAAGAAGCGTTCTTACCCTGATTCTCTCATTTCTTTAAGCATGGTTTCTTTCGCGGATTCACCGTGCGAATTCCCCGCGTTACTTCCTCTATCGCTTTTTTGGATCTCTTCAGTAGATTTTGCCTTCAGCATCGTTCCAAAACTCGATCTGAGTGAGTGAGTGGAGCGGCGGAACAGGGAGCTTTGTTGGTATTTCCCGTCAGTAACAGCATTTGAGACCGCTTTGCGGGCCGATTTGTAACTGCGAGCCCTATTGTCTATGTAAGAAGAGCCCTCACTTTATCAATCAACAGGTAATTACTTTTCAATCGTTTGAGTCTAATCTCCCCACACCGGAAAAACGCGTAAAGTGTATTTTGCTGTATTTCTCAAAACTAAAATCTCATCGAATGAGGCGCACGTTTCCAGTTCGTTTACAGCCAGTTTTCATCCATTTTCGCTGAAATTTGGCGAGAATGTTGCCCGATAATGTGGCAAAAAAACCGTGTCGGGGAATTTTTATTTTTTGACTTCTTCGAAAGTAATGAGCATTTAAGCAAAGGCAATGAGTGTTTTATAAAAACTTTAAGTTTAACAGCGTATTAAAAACAAACCAGACAAGTAATCAAAATTCCCCGACACGGTTTTTTAGATCAAGGTGTGAAGAAAACGTAGCGATGTCGCTCGCTTTCTCCCGTTAAATTCAGACCGGAAACGAACTCAATTTGTGAAACTACATACTTTTGGGAAATGATCGCTATTTTAGGAAAGGGTTTTATTTCTTCAATTAAATCAAGTTATTATCGGAATCTGCAATTATTAAGCTTTCAGGAAATATATACTTTATTGGGGGTTTTATGAAACGCGCGACCGTGAAAGAGCGACAACGCGAGGTTGTCATTTGGGGTATACTGATACCTTAAACTGTTTGCTAATTGCTGAAAAAGTAACGCAATAAACCTTTCACTACTTGCTGGAACATATACTGCTCGAGGACAATTAAAATAACTCGAAAAAGCTATTACGACATTAGAGTGACTTTAAGACCAGAGAAATAGCTGTTGTATTTTTCTCGCGCAATCCCTTGCCTTATTTCCCTTTGGGATTGCACAGGCCAGTCTGTCTCACCACTCATGGTTCTGAAATAGGAACAGTTACTTGTATGTACGAGATCTTGCAAACATTTTAGGCTACATGCAACTGATAAAAACAAAACAACTCACGCGATCCAACTGGAATGAGAATCTTGGTTTCCTCTAAAATAAATGCCGATTGGTGGCTATTCACTCGGTAGCTTCCTTTAGCATTCGCCGATTTGCGGGCGGCCACCTCTGCAGGGACTGTGCAGACAGATTTCCCTGTCCTCCAACGGATACCATAAACAGCCCTGTGGTGCGGACAAATCTTAAGCAATTCGTGCTCTTCCTCCACTTTAAACACACCTGAAACATTGGTAGCTTTTAGCTGAACATCTTCTCATCTACATCAGTGTGGGAACTTACGGTTCGAAAATAGTATGACACCACTCACCAGCTCTCGCCAACAGCAACTTCATCTCTGTATTGATACCCTCATCCCCACTTAGTTTGAAGCTTGCTAATTGACTGCTGACATCTTTAGTGCAGTTTTTTAAACTAACACACTCGACGTGTCCTGGAGAGTCGCTCCATTGCCCGCAAGTGCTTGGCCTACCTTGTAATGTAATGTAACTACAGAAAAATGCCATAATCATGAAAAATACGAACACTTGGGAGCACAAAATGGCACAGCTAAGCCAACAGCGGGACTGGGGCCCGTTTCTCGAAGCTCCCGGTAATTACCGGGCCCGTTAAGCTGTTTTGTTTTCCATTCTAGAGGGAGTTTCAAAAAGTTTGAAAATTGTACACTAAAGTTATCAGCTAAAGAAACAAAATGGACTTCATCAGAGGTCAGAACACGCCCCACTTTTCTTGAGACTTTGATATCAAAATCTGATTTCGGGCCCGGTAAGTCACCAGCCGTGAGGCTTTCGAGAAACGGGCCCCAGGTCTCATATGTTCCTGGTTTTCCAGTTTAATGTAGCCAATAGTTTTATACCGCACCTGGTGTGTGTGTGACTTGGCTGTTGTGTAACTTCGTAAGTAAAGTAACCTGTATGGTGAAGATTTCAAACACATCTGGTTCTTACAACGGATGTATTAATGTTCGCTGAAAGTTGGAGCGATAGCAAGTCGATGGGAAAGCGGGTTTTGGTGCGGATTTTGTGTTTATTTTAGAAATATATTGATATGACTGTGCGTGGTTTGCGTGGGATCGGGAAGTTGTAGGTGAAAGGTGAAACTAGATCAACCTACAGTCCAGTCAGAAAATCACAAATAACAAATTAGTTTACACCATTGCGAGTAAACTAAGCGCTGTTAGACACAGCGAGATGTTATCTTTTACCAAATCTTCTTTGGAGAGATCTGAAATGCATCCCTGAAAAGACGACCATTTCCGCAATGTTTACATAGCAAGTCGCCATGTACTTTGAAAATGGTTTCCCACAACAACTTATCTTGAAATCTCATGGTAATAATCACAAGATAAATATATATCTTAGGGTTTTATTTCGTAAGTTGCTCAGAAAAAACGATAATCCACTCACTTAAATGTGCAAAACAGCAAACACTGAGGTTTCAGTCTTACTTTATTTCGAAATGTAGATAAATATTAGGAAAGATGTGCCGAATATTGTTTGTAAATTCCTGGTTTTTTCAAAGGGAACCAGTTCAAGTCCGACCTTGAGATTTGGCATGATAACACTTAAAGGGGCTAGGTCACGGCCTTGCGCAAGGGGACTGGGTACGAACACGATTGAAAAAAAGCTGAAAGTCTTTTTTCAAAATTTCCGCCATTGGCGTCGAGTTGAAAGCAATCTGTTCAATCCTGAGCAATCGCGGTGTCGAACTTCTCCAATCGTTTAGCAGCTTCAAGGGCATTTATCAAACTTTATTTTGACGTAGTTATTTTTACCTTTCGCTGGACTTTTCGGTTATAATTCCGATGTCATCCTCTAGTGGTGGAAGTCGTGGTGGACGAAGGGCCAACTCAGGCCGCCAGATTCTCACCCAGACAAGCTTTTCCTTCGGAAAAAAATGCGTGAGTCTAAATTTACGCGAATAAGAGTCAGCAAAGACATTCATTCAACGTGGAACACGCTTAAGAGCAGCAGCACCTTCAAGACAGATTCGACATTCGCTGCTCATTTGTTGTCGTTGGAGCTTCGACGAAGAGAAAGGTGAGTAAGATTACGATTCATCGATTGTGTTGCTAATGAGAAAAGGTTATACAAGACTCGACAGTTCTAATGTTGCTATAAATTTTTTATTTATACGTCTTTACTTGACCTCCTCGTCAGTTACTAAAAATAGCGTGACCTAGCCCCTTTAAAAGACAAATCTTTTCAGCTGTAAAGTTAGATTCTAAAATAGTTAGGTACCAGAGAGGGTTTTATGCAGTCAAAAATAGCCAAAATTTTGCCGCTCGTTAACCAGTCGGAGGAAGTGTTTGTTGAATGGCTTGAAAACTTAAAATAATAGAGCATTTGACATATTTTGTAACTTTAGCCGTAAAGAGGAATAGCTTATCTATATCTGAGCAAAATTTAAGAGTAATTGATTGAATTTAAAGAGTCTACGAACGCTTCGTCTTTCCGTGTTATTTGGGGCATTTCATTTGGCCGAAAACGCACTTTAACCGCATTTTTGAATTTTCGAATTTTTTTCGAAAACAAAAAAGCGCTGGAACTTAAAATTATGATTTTTGAAAACAGTTCACCAAAGGGTATCTTGAGGCAAAATATGAGCGATGTGCCAAAATAGTCGCTGTCGCGAGATTCTCAATACTCTCAGGCAGGAGCTCTTAAGCTGTGACATCGGGATTAACGTATGGAAACATTTCAAACTCGCCAAATTCTTGCCATTATCAAGACTAAATTTTCCCGCGAAAATTCTATTTTTAACGTCACGCTGCAAAAACAAACTGGATCCTCAGTTCGCTGTCTTTTTTTGTTTTCATGTAGAGCAAACTGCAAGTTAACAGTGAGCGAAGCTCCACCGAGATTTAATTTTGGGACTACTGCAAACGTCTTTTTTACATCGATTTTCTCGTTTTCGGAAGGCGTGACGCGTTACAGATTAAAAGGTTAGACGACTGGGCCGCAATTTCGATCTCACTTGAAGGTTTCTCCATGGTTTTGAAAACATTAACTGTTCTTTGGGATTAGAAAAATCGCCTAGCAGTGCGTCAAAGTTAGACAAGAAAGTCAGGAATTCGGGGTTTTTAAATGAGCCTAAAGCTAAAATCCGAAAATTAGATCTAGTTGGGATGATGGAAGATAATTGTATAAGCATCCTAAAGAGCGGTAATTAATGAAATTGAGAATTTTACACATGGATTGAAAATAGTGGTTTGGGAGGGGATTAGTCTTTAACCTCTGGTTTTAAGGAAGCTATATAGCTAGCATGGATTTATGGGATACTGATATGTTAAGATATTTTTTAGGAACTAGGTTTAAAATACAGCATATTTTAACGGTTATTACTAAAAATTAGTATTTTCGATCAGATATATTTCTTCTTAACTTTTAATTCACTAGTAGTTAGGTGTCCCCAATTAGATTACGTATATGTAAGCTAGATCTACCTGACACATTAATAAAGTTATTAATTGATTATTGATTGCTTGATTGATTGATTGATTAGTTGGTGGTGGGTCAGTTTTTCTTCAGTTATTAGCAAGCAAACGAGATGGTGGAGGAAAGACGTCAGAAGTGGTGTCTATTTAGTGCAGCTGAATTTAAATAATGAGGAAACATAGGATACGACGTGACTTACGAATGAATCAAAGAAGACAGACCACGGGGATAATACGTGTTATCATTGCTAAGTAGGGATTTCCAGCCGGGGGGGGGGGTAGGGGGTAGTTCCTATAATGGCCTATACGGTAGCTTTTTCACGCTTCAGGTACATAAAAGGGTAGGGATTTCACAAGTTGAGGTATATAACAGGGTAGGGAAATTGGTCATTTAGGTATTTAAAAAGGCCTTTAATTATAATATTTCGAACAGATGCCCCTTTTGGCTGTATTAGTTTATTTATTAAGCGCTACATGAAAATGAGAACAAGACTTCCTAAAGTAGGAAAAGGGTACCTTTTTGCAATAAAAGGTATATAAGCATTTATCCATTCAATAAACCTGAAGAAGGCTGGTGTTGGCCAGCCGAAATATTGTAACAACGCCTATGTTCACGTTGTCTTGACCAACCTTTGCAGTATATTTTCTATTTTTAATTTTTTTGGTCTGGTCACGATCTATTTTGATCCAACGTAGAGCAAGTTTTGATCGTACACGGTTTTTGCAGTGGTTTAATCATTAAAAAGTTATATAAAAGGAGTACCTTTTCTGCCAAAATGGTATATAAAAGGGTAAGAGGTTGGACCTCAGAGCGGAGCCTCCCCGCATTAAACTACGTTAAGTAGCCTCCCCCCCCCCCCCCCGGGTTTCCAGCGAAGATCTTGCTTGCGTTCAGTTTTGTCGTTTATATGATCGTCGCAGGTTTGTACACTGACGGTCTTATATTCCGCTCTGAAAGTTTTACTTTCAACAAAAGTAATTTCTTGTTGCTCCAGTCAATATTCACCACAAAACCACTTTAATGAAATGAAATAACACCAGATTAGTGTTGATAATTAAATTGCTTCTATTGACAACTGTTTAAAAGCTCATAAAGAACGAGATTGCATGTTTGTGATCCATGAACGTAAACTTGGATTACATTTTCCACGGATCGTACTGAAATCCTTGGTTGTGAGATGCTTCCCCGACATGAAAAAAAAAAAAATTCTTGTGATTAATTTTCATTAACCCTGCCAAACTGTAGTCGAATCCATTTTAAGATAAATGGGATGGCAGCTCAAGGATATCTACAGAAACAAGATGGATCAACTGATTTGATTGTCAACAATAAAACGAAACAATGAAATGGATTGTTAAAAAAGAAACGATCTTTGTTCAGACGGTTGTGTTGTTATCCTTTCCACCTCAGTCAAGGAGGGTGTAGAGGTGGAACTATGATATGCCGGAAAGAAGTATCATAACCATCTTCTACACTCCCCCCCCCCCCCCATCTCACCACCACCCACACTCTTTTTGCAAGGGGGTGGAAGAAAAATGTGTTGTCCTAGACGACATTCGATTCCATTTAGTTTTCTAACCATTAATTAACTTGTAAAATGTTTTTTTGCTGCCGCTGCTGCTGCTGCTGGAGCTGTTTTGAGGTGTTCTTTGCAGCAAAACAAGGAACATTAAGTACGGAGCATTATCTGTGGTTTTTAAGAAGAAAAAAAAACTGTCTTGACAAGGTTTATATTGACAGATGACCCCCATGGACCTGTAACGTGATATCTGGAAAAAAAACAACAACAACAACACAAAACACAACATTCAACGAAGGAAAATCGTAGATATATGCAGCGCTACGGTCAAGTTGATTGAAGCTTACGGCTTTTTAAGACTTCGATAAGTAAACACATCTCGTCTGACAAAATTCCAGTTAAATAGGATAATTTGATTCCAGGGTGGGTTACTTTCTATGGCGTACCATCGGGGCCAAAATTCAACTTTTGAATTTTGCTTGTACGTTTGGCATTCGATGTTGTAGTTTTACAATTTGTACTTACATCTGCAATTCAACATTCAAGTTTGCAATTTCTCTATTCCAATTGACGATTTGACATTGTTTGTTTCACAATTCAACATCCAAGTTTACGCAATTCAACATCCAAGTTTACAATTCACATCCAAGTTTACGCAATTCAACATCCAAGTTTACGCAATTCAACATTCAACTTTGAAAAATGCATGTTTTCGATATCCAACCGCAATCCAGTCAATGACAGTCAGTGTGGGCTCAGAAAACTATCAAAATTCTCCCTGTGTAGGGGCTAGCAAAGGCAGGTCACGCTACCCTAGACAGTAGCTTTTACCACGTAAAAATGGCGCCGTAGTCATTCTTTTTACACCCAACACGCGATCGTACGTAAGTAATTTATTTGTAAGTTCAGATACACCACATTCATATATCTCACTGTCCTTTCTGGGTTTTGCCGCCTATGAACATTGTGTGACCATAAAGCATTTTAGCTGGTGAGATTGAGACGAATTTCAATCTTTTTGTGTATTTATTTCCAGGGGTCTGAGTTTTCGTGAAACCCAGGCGGATCACGAAAACTCAGACCCGGCCTGGAAATGAATAAAGAAAAAGATTGAAATTCGTCTCAATCTCACCAGCTAAAATGCTTTATGGTCACACAATGTTCATAGGCGGCAAAACCCAGAAAGGACAGTGAGATATATGAATGTGGTGTATCTGAACTTACAAATAAATTACTTACGTACGATCGCGTGTTGGGTGTAAAAAGAATGACTACGGCGCCATTTTTACGTGGTAAAAGCTACTGTCTAGGGTAGCGTGACCTGCCTTTGCTAGCCCCTACACAGGGAGAATTTTGATAGTTTTCTGAGCCCACACTGACTGTCATTGACTGGATTGCGGTTGGATATCGAAAACATGCATTTTTCAAAGTTGAATGTTGAATTGCGTAAACTTGGATGTGAATTGCGTAAACTTGGATGTGAATTGTAAACTTGGATGTTGAATTGCGTAAACTTGGATGTTGAATTGTGAAACAAACAATGTCAAATCGTCAATTGGAATAGAGAAATTGCAAACTTGAATGTTGAATTGCAGATGTAAGTACAAATTGTAAAACTACAACATCGAATGCCAAACGTACAAGCAAAATTCAAAAGTTGAATTTTGGCCCCGATGGTAGTAAGTAAGTAAGTAAGTAAGTAATAACCTTATTTCAACACGATAAAAAGATCAGCATCGCTGGTGGGGTCGTGCAAACAATAATTACGGAGAAATAAAAATTACTAAAACATATATACAATCTACAATTAAGAGTTAAAAATGAAATAAAGCCTGTCAGAAATATTTGTACCCAGGGATTCTGGGTTTTGATACATCCAGAGGTACGCCATAACTTTCAAATATGTAGTTTTCTTACCCTTAATTACGCACATCCCTACTGGTAAACACTGCCAAATTTGCTCAAAAGCAACAAGCTCAATCTAGATGTTATCTCAGAGTCAAATTGTACCTCTTTTAAAAGCCTAATTCCTCAGAATAATAAAGGATACTTGATCAGCTTGAAAAGCTCTAAAATGAAAAAGCACATGTTAAGTCATCATTCGCCGGCGCACGATAATTAAAAGAAAAAAAGAGTTAAGGTTTAAATAGGGTGGTTTTTATTTCTGACATTTACATGTAACTACCCAGACCTCCGACCCGTAAAATTGAGACCCTCTGGATGTATCAAAAGCTCACACTCGAAAAACTCACTTTCTGCATGTCAGGAAAACTCAGGACGCGAAAATTACGACAAGGATTGTTTTTAGGAGTCCTGTTTACTGTTCGTCGATACACTGTCATAGGCAGAATTTCCAAAGAGGGAGAAAAACATCCCGATGTGATAAGCCTGCAGCACAGGCGTAATTTTTTTGCGTATTTAGAATAGACACGAAAATACGCCAAAAATATTACGCCTGTTCCGTAGGCTAAAGGTGATAGATTCCTCTGCTCAGATCACGGAATTAATACCCAGCATTCGAATGATTGTTTGGTTGCTTTATCAGTATAAATCAAATTTATCAAATTTATTTTATGCTTAGTAGCCATTTGAGCCAAGTTTAGTTACAATGGCGCGAGGTGCCTTGCGTGACGTTTCGGATATTTTTTTTTACCGTGGATCCTCAGTGCTTCGATTCTGCTAAATTCAGAAGAGATTTCCGGGTCTAAGTTCTCGACACCTTAAAAGCCTTTGAATCAGCAAAACACTATCTCAAGCTTCATAGCAAGTGGTCGCAGGTCAATTGCGTGCGCGGGCTAATAAAGGAAGGAAATGAAACAAAAAAACCAGACGGTGTACAAACCTGCGACGATGCAAACGACAACAGTGAACGTAAGGAAGATCGTGACCCAGCAAAGATTACACGTATTGAGATGTTTATATAAGTGGTCTGTCCTTTATGATCATTTCGTTGGCCGGATATAGCAGGGAAGTTTCGTCGTAACCTATGTTTTCTCATTGTTTACATCCAGCTACACCATGCAAATTAGACACCACCTCTCACGTCTGTCGTCCACTCTCTCGTTTGCATGCTAATAATTGAAGAAGAACTGACCCAGCACCCGCACTGCTAGGCGACTCTTCAGATCCGAAAAAACAGTTAATGTTTTCAAAACCATGGAGAAACCTTCAAGTGAGATCGACATTGCGGCCCAGTCGTCTAACCTTTTAATCTGTAACGCGTCACGCCTTCCGAAAACGAGAAAATCGATGTAAAAAAGACGTTTGCAGTAGTCCCAAAATTAAATTTCGGGTAAAGCTTCGCTCACTATTAACTTGCAGTTTGTTCCACATAAAAACAAAAAAAGGCAGCGAACTGAGGATCCAGTTTGTTTTTGCAGCGTGACGTTAAAAATAGAATTTTCGCGGGAAAATTTAGTCTTGATAATGGCAAGAATTTGGCGAGTTTGAAATGTTTCCATAAGTTAATCCCGATGTCACAGCTTAAATATTCTATTTTGCAGTCCAGCTAGCTATTTTGTGCAGATCTTTCAGCAAATCATGTATAACAAGCGCAGAAAGTCGGAATAAGGTGATATTCTTCGCTAAACATTTGGCGGGAAATATGTCTGACCAATGATTTTTTTTGGACTTTGCGAGACCAATTACTCCGATTTGCTTGTAGATACCAATTTTAACTAAACTGAATATTGATATCAGTGTAAAAGACTATCAGAAAATCGTCTTTTTGCGGAAATAAACTGCCGCACTTTTGAAAAACGACTCGCTGAAAATGGCTAAAATTTAGGTCACGCTCCTTAACGATTCGGCGATGATATTTGGCACCTCGTGAAAACCGTAGAATAAAGTGAAAAAATCCAAATATATCTCAGTCAACTAATAAGGGGCCAAATATTATCGCACGAAAATAAGAGTTTCTGGAATATGTACGAAGTATCTTTTCGGCTCACCTAAAGCTGCTCGAAATTTCGGCCATTTTAGACCGCTTGAGAGGCCAAAATCATGATGAGGTAATATCTCGAAGAAAAACGAACGCCTACCGCGGCAAATATCATGGTTGTTAATCTTTTCGGATAGCTTTTATACGGTGAAAAGATGAAGGTAAACGGCCGACCTCGATCTTTTGGTTCTGCCCGGTTTTCTCTGACAATGACACTTAAGCTCTAAATTAGCGTGGCAAAATGTCGTCATTGCATCTATAGAAAGGCGATTTTTTTAAGGAAATCAAAGAGGAATGATTTCTTCAATTTTTGTATAATGGATAAGAGGAACTTATTTTTGAGGTTAATTGGATTTTGATTAAAGCACTAATAGAATTTTTACAGAGAAAAATATCCCTAAGCAGTATATATACCAGCGGGATCCCTCATGTCTGCGCGACACAGTGACATCTTTCTTTCATCCAAGACAAAGAAACTAGACCTACCATATGTCGGTTTACTCAGTTGATGTTGCACAAATCAGGAAAAAAAATGCGTCGCTTTTCTGCCGCTCGATCGCATGCTCTTTCAACTTCTCGTAGGCTCCGGGTCGCAGGCTAAGAAAAGAAAGAGACTGCTTGCAGTCTGGGTTAAAGTCTCTCGGCTCTTAATACCATACCCTGTTTAGGACACTGTCAGGTTCTAACATGTTTAGGACAGAAGCAAGTGGAATTGTATACTCTGTTTAGTACAGCGAGGCCAAAAAACCATACCCTATCCAGCGGCACGTCCCCGTATAGCCCAAATAAGGGAGTACCCCCCTCCCCCCCGGGACAATTCTGCGCTAAAAATTGGAAATTGTTGCTGGCTTGTACTCTTGTCCGTGTTTCCTGCATTTGTTCATAAAGAATATTTCAGTGGACAAGAAGTGGTCAAGCTCCTTCGCAGGTAGGGTTTTAACTCTCTCATTTGTCATACCGTTACCTTACAATTAGTGGAGAATAGTTTTCAGATCAGTAGCCATCTGCTTATTTGTGTTTGCACATTTTTGCTTCGTTATAAAATCGTCAATGGCCTCCTGACTTTCACCGATGCCAGATTCAGTCTCTACATTAGACGTTTCCAGATCTTCGGGATAATAAAATTCGCTTCGTGAAAGTTCGTCTTCCTCGTTCTTTAGCTCTGTAAAGTATCAATCTTTTAGGTAGTTTCTCTGCGAAGAATGAGAGTATTTACACGTTTTCTTTTCCTAGTTTTCGCTGCTAATTTTGAATTTGCTGGCTTTCAGAAACAGAAAAAATACACAGCTTATGACCGTTTCCATGGAAACGGTCCGTATGGCGAAATCCCGACTAAGAAAGAACCAATCAGAACGCTCGGACTTACCTCAAGCCTATCTTGCCATATGATAATCAGCGATACTGCTCAACAAAACTTCTAATAAGGTTTATCTACCTACAAATATCGCGGAACTCTGGAGTCATTTACTTTAATTTGTTTTTCACGGTCAAAACTATCACCAACTGGAACTGGCACACAGCAAAACATTGGACATTGAAAGTTAAAAAAAAAAATGGCCGTTCTCCAGGAAACGCAGAATTTGATCATTTCACGTTTGTGTTTTGTAGAGGACGGCAAAAGAAGGAACCGAGAATTATAACGCACGTGCGCAGCTCATTAAATCTTTTATTTGGCATTGATATTTGCTTTGCTATTACCGCCAAGGTTTTCTTAAACTCCTTAATGTTGGACTATTGTTTAGATAGATCCACGCCACATTCTGTCGTAGAGGGAAAGAGAGTTGAAGACAAAGACGATTTGTTAACCAAGAGGTGGCATAGAAGCTCTGCCCGTGGAACTATGAGAAAGTGGTATAATTGCCATCAATAGGCCATTTCCGAGTCCTCATGCAAAACCTTTCATATGAAATTGACTTTGATTTGCATAAAAATAAACTTGCGGGCAGAACACATTTTTTTTGTGAATGGACTCGTACGAAGACTCCTTTTGACACAGAGGTAAAAGCCAACTTAAAAATGGCCTGTTGGTCACAAATGAGTTTTGCTGTTGTTCTCTTCTTTTCTCTACAGCACGCTGGATTCCATCATGTTCATCGAATCAGTATGGCTGTGAGGCCTCATTGTGTGTTTGACGTGGTGGTACCCTTTCACAACTCCTCTCAGGAGGCGCGGATACCTGGTGAGTTTTGCACCCCTGAACACGTGACAGGAGGAGCAGCCGTTGGAGATTATGATGGAGATGGAATGGAGGACATTTATTTCACCGTCTTTCACGGAAGGAGTGTCCTGTACAGAAACAAAGGTGACATCTAGACTCCATGCTGGTTTTTGATATTTCAAAATTGTTATCATCTTCAATTTTGATTCTGGTACGCCAATTGAAGTAAGTCATGCGCTAGATTCCGCCAAGCATGCATCTGTCGTGTCAGAAGAAATTTTTAGTCCAAGTATTCGGCGTACGTGTACACGACTAGGCCACTAATAGAATATATTTACCAGGTGATGGAACTTTTACTGACGTCACCATAGAAGCAGACATTGGACCCAGCTCTCACGCCAACGGTGCTGTCTGGGCTGACTTTGACCAGGACGGAGATCTGGACCTTTATGTGACAACACTTGGTGATACAAGGCATTACTTATATATCAATCATGAAGGACACTTTAGAGAGGAAGCCATGCAGAGAAACTGTTCAATGCAGACGAGCGACAAACGAAAGCTTTCTGGGATGACGCCAAATGTTGGTGACTTTGATAAAGATGGATTTGTTGACATTTATGTGACAGAATGGCTTCCGCATACTTTGGGAAAGGTACATTTTATTTGTGTTATTCAATCATTATAAATTGTTGACTCCCGAGAATTTAAATTGTTAGCCTTTTTGTCCCTGTTGACAATTAACGTCAAGGTAACTGAGACGATACCGTGCTTCTAACAAGCAAAAACACTAAGCATAAACAAACACGAGAAAACACGCAACAACTATACATAAGTCTACAAGTATTTATTACAACAATTTGACTAAAATAACATACTTTATATAGGATTACTAACAATAATGCAGTTAGCTAAATGATTAACCTTAATTAATTTACAAGAATATAATAATAAAATCAGTATTACAGCGCACTAAATCTGTTTACAAGGAAATACCTTAAGGGAGAAAGTTTATTATCCCTTTCACTGTCAAGGGTCTCCCTTTGACGAGTAAAATCGTCTGGCGTTAGACAGAGTAAAATCTGTTCAGTCACCCTGGGCAGTGAAAGGGTTAAGGGAGATAATAATAAAAAGAATACAGGTTACATGTACTTAATAGGTGCTACCGGAATAAATAATTTTTTTTTAAAAGCTGATCCTATGGGAAGTAAGCAAGGAATAATATACACCTTAATAAATTTAATCCTAAATACCATGCTTTCCATGACAGTAACATGAATACCAAACCCTGAAAGGTTTGTGGCTGAAGTTGTTAGAGATCCTAAGTTTCAAAGTTTCAGTGTTTCGACTCTCTGTTTTTCAAAAAATTCATTCTCATATGAAAATCACCATTGTGGAAATAATGACACCAACATCTTGGTGATTGCTTATTGCCGGGCTAATTACCAAAGTAATCAAGGGTGCTTTTTTTTAAAGAAAAACCAAGATTGGATTTTTAAATCCGAAAGAATCCGAAAACGGATTTTGCGTTTCTTTACGAAGCAGATCAATCCAAGATCTCTTGGATCATGGTGCGTCAAAGAACCGATGAATCCACTCTGGGGAAGGATTCTTCAGTTCCTTTAATGCACCATAATTCAAGTTATTTTGGATTGATCTGTTTAGTAAAGAAATGCAAAACCCTTGGCTCGATTTCCGCCGCTCTTTCGTGTCTGGTCTACCCTGAGCGCGGGCTCCTTTCCCGGACAGCGGCTGGTAATCGAGCCAAGCAAAATCCGTTATCGGATTTTTTCCGATTTAAGAATCCAATCTTGGATTTTCTTAAAGTAACACAAAGAGGAATTGTTGCGATAACTTAACATGACGGGTAAATAGTCGATAGTTTGCGTAGTGTTATGCTATTGGCGACTGCTATTTTTAACTGAGAAAGTTCAATGAAATAATTTGAGTCCGCGTCTTTCGGAAGGTCGCTGCTTTACTGTGATGACCGGCGATGGACTCTCACGAAAATTGTCTTGCAACAATTAAATGTACGATATTTGCATTTCAGCCGTCAACTTCCAGGCTTCTTAGGAACAGAGGATACGAAGGACGGGGGTAAGGGTTTTAGCCAATTAGACCATAACATCTTTCAGGGGGACTGGGGTTGACAATTATATCCAAAACGTTACCCCACTGAGAAAAGGAACCAATTCGTGCAAAACAAGCCACAAAAATAAATATAAATAGAAAATCAAAAGAATATATTGCAAGACCTGACGCTGTTGTTTTTCGCTCAGAAACACTGCCTACCCCTTCTCAAAAATACAGTGATCTGGTTCCATCCAGGGGAGAGAAGAAATACTCCTAGCCACGTCATGCTTCAGAAACCGAGATAAACGCCCAACTGATGAGCCACTTGGCTTGTATGCAGACTTTATCTTTTCCCTTTTCTCAGTGACGAGTAAAAATAATGCAGCCTCGGTGACAGGCTTCCTTCACATTTGAACGCCTGTCACCCAGGCGGACTAAATGCCGCCAATCATGCGCACAATGCATCCCTTAACGCCATTGTTAGCATTCTCGTCCCCAGAGCCCACGATCCTTCTGGCCTGTGGTTGGGATCGAGAGCTCTGGCCGGACCCGATTTTCTGAGCATGTGCAGAGTATTCGTTTCGCATTCTCAACCAATCAGATTTGCTAGATTTGACAAGAAGTCCGTTAATCGCGGACTTCCGGTTTTGGACCAAACCAGAGCTCTCGATCCCAACCACAGGCCAAAAGGATCGTAGGCTCTGGGGACGAGAATGCATTGTTTATAGTTATTTTGTTCCAAGATTTCTTCCAGAGAAGTCTCTTTCGACAACGACGACTGAGTAAATTGTTATAGGTGGTGAACAGATTACACTTTAGATCGAGCGATGCTTGAGCACAATTCGTTTGTTCCTCAGGTATTTTGAAGATGTTACCTTGGAAGTAGGAGTAGATATGGACAATTTCTACCGAAGGTCTTTGCTCAATAGAGGGACCTACACGTTTGGTTCTTCATTTACAGTAAGTCGAATGTCTGATAGTCTCCTACTTCTCTAGTAAACAAGTGATGAAATTCCAATTATTGATTATTGATTAAGGCACGAATCCACCATACCACCACAGTTCTTTGGAAATTGGCCAAAATTACCTTGAAACTAAGGTACATTACGTTTGCGTCTTCCATGCCTAAGACATAAATAGCAAACTAACAAAGGTGCACATCTTTGAATTCGATCTCTTTTTCGAGTTCCACATTCTTCTTTTCGCATCCTACCGATGAAGAATGAAACCACCTAGAAGATGTTAAGAGGGAATGTCCACTAGGACCGAGCCAGTCGTGGCACATGGTGAAAAATCAAAATTTTTCATATTCTTCCCAGAGATAGCCTATGGTAAGCCTAGAAACGTGGTGTGATTTTTTTCTTGAAATATTTTTTTAAACCCGCTAAAAAATCAAAAATCCGTTGTGGTCCCACATCTGGTCAAAAACACGCAAAATTCAGTGATTAATACCTTATCATAAACTTCGCTCTGGTTAATCTCCATCAAAATAATACTCCAGTTTGAGCCTGGAAATTTATTTTTGAGGAGTTTACAAGTCTTTTGAGGCCAGTTGTACTTCTGTTGGTTAATTTTCAAGGCGACGACGAGCCGCTTAAAATCACCAAAATTCATTTCCTAAAAATTCTTAATTATGCACACTTTTTCAATCGGCAAATTCGCTGCCCGGTAAAACACCAAAACACCTAAGATTGTGACGTTTCGAAAGACAAAATGTCAGTGTAAAAGCTGGTATAAAAATTATTTTCGGGCTTTACATCAGCGTTGAGTACTAACGCTCTCAAAATCGTGATAATCACAGCAGTAACCTGCTAGAAAACGAAAACAATAGGCAAGTGCCTGTGACCAGATAATCAAAAGGAACCTGAAAATGTCTTCTTGAATTTGATTTCCTCGGTATTTGGACTTAACTATGGTAGAAAAGTCATGTTTAGCTCACCTTCTGTAATTACATTCAAGAATTATTGCTGCCGTATTCAGAATCCTACACGATAACCATTGCGATGAGTGGAGTTCGACAAAGTTCATCCTCCTTACTGACATTCAATCAATGCCTCCAAGATATTCCACCCCATTCCTAACCTCATTGCTAGCCCTTGTTCTTAAACAACAATCCATAAAAGTAGTGAAGCCTTCCAGCGTCAGTCCCTTGCTTGTTAAAACGAAATACTCACGTGCTGTTCCAATCCTTGCCCATGCTGAAATGGTAATTTTAGCGTCCGAAGTGGAGCTAATTTGTCTGTCACGCAATAGTCACTTGAAAGGAATTTTTGTCACGCATTGCCAAAAATGGTTAAAAAGAACAATAAATAGAAAGATTCAATGAGACGTTCAAAGCAAAAAACAAATATTTTAAAGCCAAAGGATCCAAACGTGACCCGCGAAATATGGCGCGGAAATTTCCCGGAGAGAAACTGTGCATTTATGTGTTCTGGGCTCGGAAGGGGGTTAGGATTACTCCGCTATATGGGCTATCAGAGGCATGGGTGGTCGCAAAGGGTACGGCTTTTAGGCTGTTTATGTCTAAAAAAGGTGTAAATTTTATACACATTGGACTGATATAGGGTGTGTTTTTCACCCTGGCTTGGCACTAGGCATTTTGTTTACAATCATGACTCAATCAGTTTAAGGTCTGGGTCAGGAATTTAAAGTAGAAATATGGTTGGACAGGTATATTTTGTTTTACCAAGCTGAACTTTTCCCTGATTATAAATCTCGGCGTCCTGCCTTGCCGTAACATACTACTTTGATCACGTAACATGTCACGTGATTATTTTGTTAAAATTTGGTAAATCGGCGAATTGGCGGCGAATTTTAAGTCTATTGATCAATAAATTAACGTTTTCGCTGCAAATTGAAATTATCTACCTTGCTACGTCTGGAATGATCTTCCTTGATTTCGATTATAGAAGATATAAATGATCAAAAGTCGATTTTAATTAAAAAAGACGACCTTTTACCCTATTTCTAATTTTTTTTCTGTGAGAAGAGGGACGCTCATTCCAAACGTGAGAGGATGAAAGTAATTGACTTGCGTCTAAACCGCGTTATTGCAGGATGATATTACTAAAAAACCTCCACCAATTTCTCGAATAATGGCTTTTTTTGCACTAAACGTCACGTGGTATGTCACGTGACCCCTCAGAAGTACTAAGTCTACTTTAAAATGTTCACGACCTTTGCAAAAATGTAAAACTGGACGTGCTAATTAGAATTCGACAAAAAAGGTTACAGGAGCCACTCTTGAGATACAAACCCATAAATCTGAAATAAAGGGCGTTTGAAATGGGTTATTCTTTTGTAATAGTAATCGTTAACGTCACAAACTTGCTTGGGAGGTGGGTGGCCACATGCCAGATCGAGCGGTCCGGGTTTGAGCTCTGGCCTGGGGCCGCCATGCGTTGTGTTCTTGGGCAGGTCATTTTACTCTCACAGTGCCTCTCTCCACCCAGGTGTATAAATGGGTAGCGGCAAACTTAATGCTGGGGGTAACCCCGCGATAGCCTGGCATCCAATCCAGAGGGGAGTAGAAATACCCCCAGTCGCTTCATGCTGCAGAAACCGGGATAAACTCCGGCCTGATGAGCCACTAGGCTCGTATTCAGAGTGAACTCTACTTTACAACTAGAAACTAATCTTTATCCATCGAAAGAGAAATTCTGAAATTTGTGCAAACCGTTATGCGCTGCTGCGTACATAAGTACAATGCGAAAACAAACCATGCCTCTGTGGGATTCATCTCGTCATAGAGATAAAATATTCTCAAAAAGCTGAAAGACTAAGTTCACGCCATGAAATGTCTCCATCTTCTAAATATAACTTTTTGTAATGAAACGAGGTAAATGGATAAACATTTTTTGTTTTTTTGTACACTCAGTACATGACAATTTGATCAGTTTTCTCACTTCTCGCGTGGCGCGTGACACAAAGCACGTAATCCATCGGCTTTACACCGCTAGGTTAAAAAATTAAGGCTATGTTCTGAGAGAAATGCATGAGTAGTTTTAGCGTATGGATTACATCACATCAGTCATTTTTTTTTTCTGTTTGAAATCATTGCATGGTTTTTTTTTTTTTGCAGAACTCCGACATTGAACCGTAAGACCACAAAATAACGTAAAAGAATGGCTGTATGGAAATGTAAACAAACAATTTCTAGCACAAAGTGTGATTTGCATTGAGAAACTAACCACTGCAATGGAAAATGAACTTGTTTAAAACGAATAAGTACCAGTTCTGTTTTCCATGTTAAAATCATTGAAGAGGAAACTTCTGTGCGCATAATGTTGTAGATGGGATAAAAATCAAACGTTATTGCAGCTGTATAGGCGCTAATCCATTGTCACAGTTTGACTATTATTGAATTGCGCGATATCTTTTCGTTAGACAACCATTCAATTTGAGCAGTTTTCGTGCGATTTCTGATTTCTATTTTACGGTTCACGTTCGGATTCTTTAAAGTTTTCCGTATCGCTAACCGCGTGAAGGGTCGCAGAGGTATGTTGTCATAGCTTTCAAATAAAAATTGTTTGCTTTGAACTTCTTATTCAATCTCTTGATTCAGTTTTTGGCAATGCGTGCCAAATCAATTGACTATTACGTGACATAGAAATGAAGTCCGACATCAAACGCCATATTTACATTTCGACGAGAAGAGAACACAAGGTTTTCTCTTTACAAGCAAGAGACTGACGCTAGAAGGCTTCACTACTTTTACTGTTTTAGAACAAGGGACAGAAAGGAGCTGGATTTTCTCGGATTCATTGGTTGAATGTCAATGAGAAAATGATGTACTTCCCCGAACACCACGCGCCGCATTGGTTATCGTGCTTGTAGGATTCTGAATATGTCAGTACTTAAATGTAATGTTTCACAGAAGGTAAACTTAAACATGACTCTGCCATAGTTTAAGTCCAAATACCAAGGAAATCAAATTCAAGAAGACTTTTTCAGGCCCTTTTGATTATCTGGTCACAGGCACTTGCCTATTGTTTTCGTTTTCTAGCAGGTTAGTGTTGTGATTATCACGATTTTGAGAGCGTTAGTACTCAACGCTGATGTAAAGCCCGAAAATAATTTTTATATCAGGTTTTACACTGACATTTCGTCTTTCGAAACGTCAAAATCTTAGGTATTTCGGTGTTTTACCGGGTAGTGAATTTGCCGATTGAAAAAGTGTGCATAATTAAGAATTTTTAGGAAGTGAATTTTGGTGATTTTAAGCGGCTCTTCGTGACCTTGAAAATTAACCCACAGAGGTATAATTGGCCTCAAACGACTTGTAAACTCCTCAAAAATAAATTTCCAGGCTCAAACTGGAGTATTATTTTGATGGGGATTAAACAGAGCGAAGTTCATGATAAGGTATTAGTCACTGAATTTTGCGTGTTTTTGACCAGACGTGGGACCACAACGGATTTTTGATTTTTTAGCGGGTTTAAAAATATATTTCAAGAAAAAAATCACACCACGTTCCTAGGCTTACCATAGGCTATCTCTGGGAAGAATATGAAAAATTTTGATTTTTCATCATGTGCCACATATTTTTGATATGGCTCGGTCCTAGTGGACATTCCCTCTTAACATTTCACACGGACCAATTGAGTACAAATTCAAGAGGTTCCTGGTTTCGCTTGATCCATTACAGTACTGGTACGCTTTAACCTTCCGGCTCTAAATGAGATGCTGTTGGGTGAAGCCATCTTAATGTTGGTCTTCTTTTCATCGATGTCAACCTTATGCCCTAATCAAATTTGCAATTTTTGGTGCAACTAATCTATCCTAATTTACTCTAGGACTTTGACAATGACGGCTGGCAAGAACTGCTGGTGACTGCAGATTACGGTGACAGTAAAATGTTTTGGAATATGAACAATAACTTCTCGGAGTGTACTAAGCTTTGTGGCCTTGAAGCAAAGCAGGTAAAACTCGTTGTGAACAGCTGGTATACCGCTACGTACTACTGGTCTGGCCCCGGTAGTTCGAAGGCTGGATAACGCTGTCCACCGGATAAATCGCTATCCAGTGGATAATTGATAACAAAATAAACCCCGCCATTCACTGGATAGCGCTTTATCCAATGGATAGCGTTATCCACCTTTCGAACAACCCGGGTCAGGTCTATATTCATTGCGGTCAAAGTTTTTGCCAATTTTTGCTTTTTACCATTCGGGAAGGAATTTCGCTACCTCTGTAATAGACAACTGGCTTTATCTTTACTTTATTTTATTTAAATCTTTATTTTTATCTTTGCAATGAAAAACAAAGTACAGTTAACAGTTTTAACAAACCATTTATTACCGTCCATTTACCCATTTGATCACGCCATTGCAATTAATTTAAATAGCATTATTTCGATATCACGGGTGCTATGCGGTTCAACTACTATATATACCTTTCATTTGAATACTTACCGCGAATTCACTACCTAAATTACCTCGTAGCTCAGTCGGTAGAGCACCGGTAGATCTGTTCCGGAGGTCGTGGGTTCAAACCCCACTGGGGCCAAATTTTCTTTGGTCCGTGGGGACTCCCAAATTTCCTTTAAAAGGGTAGTAGCCCAGGGGGATTTAGTGTATCGGCAGTATTGCCTACTACCGGCACCTTAACAATTAATTTAAATAGCATTATTGGTAGATCAGTACCTCGTTAGCCAGTGGCTTGCACGTTCTTGTCTGTCATCAGCCCTCGTGCAGTATCTTATTGATTCTTCTTCTTACTCGTTCCAGGACGCTATGGGCCATGCGATAGGCGACTGGGACAACGATGGCTATCTTGACTGGTTTTCTAGCGCCATATGGCACAACAGAACTGATTGTTCCGTGTTCGGTTGCAAGTTTGAAAACAGCGGAAACGTGCTATTCCGTAATTTGGGAGGACGACACTTCCAAGAAATCGCACAGCAGGTGATAAAGACGTTTCTTAGGCCGGTCATGAACAAAAGCAATAGCAGCAGAAGACTATTGCAACTTGCAAAGCATGTTCATTATATCGACCTACTGAGGAATTTTGTAGGAGGGATCACTTTAAATTCACAGTTTTATTCTGCCAAAGTTTGCTCGTCTTTTTGGTTTGCTTGGCTTTTTGGCACTTCCATAGTAAAAAAATCGGTTAGAAGGAAAATAGTCAATATGTTTTGGATTTTAGTTTGCACCTTTTCACGGCAAAATGTAACCGGTCTACATGCCGGTCAAGATCGGAAAATCTAGACCGCTTCCAATATCGGTGTCAGCCAATCACATTCGTGAGTTCGGTAGTTCCCATAGGCATATAATAAAGTAGAATAGGGCCTGCTAATCACAATGCTCGTTGTAACTGAGAGATTCAATAATTAACAATTATCGGACGAGGTTGAGCAAAATATCTTGAATTGTCAGAGGCGAGCAGATCAATTATTTGCCGAAGCCGAAGGATGAGGCAAACAATTGATCTGCGAGACACTGACAAATCACGATATTTTGCGATAACCGAGTTCAATAATTGTTTTATCATCCGATCACCAAGTTTGTTTTCATATTTTAATCACTTCCTGGCAGCTCAGGGAAGCGATCTGCCATTTTTCTCTCGAGAGCGTGGTTTCAATTACCCATGAGCAGAATATTATTTGCAGCAAAACACGTTTAAACGGTACTACGCATGAGCAGACCATTATTTGTAGGCAGTTATTTGCAGGTCACGTGGTGGGCTCTCGGCCAATGGAAAGGAAGAAAACAATGCATCGAATAATAATAATAATTTTCCTTTCATTAAAAATGGTAAAGAGCTGTTACCGTAGTAGTAAACCAAGCGATTTCTCAAACCCTCATCAGGAGCCCATCACTAGGAGCCTGCAATGCAACTACCCCATATTCCTGTCACGGCGTTTTCACAGACCGATCTATTTTAATTTTAATTTATCTCGAATTCAGATCCCCCCTGGAACCTCAGTGATCAAATGCAATCACAAGCACGGACTACAGTTGACAGGTCAACATGATTTTGACATGTTCTCGTGAGGCCGCGGTTGTCTTATCCTTACCGAAACGTGCTCATGTAGACTGGAACTTGCCCATTTCGCGGGAAAAAATACCCAAAAATTGACTGGTCTGTAAAAATGCCGTTGCATTCATTTGGCTTATTATGGGGGTTGCAGACTCCTAGTAATGAGCTTCTGCCCTCACACTAACACGGTGAGACTGTGTAATGAGGGAAATTGGACCCAAGCTAATAGGACGAAGAAGCGAACTGAATTAAAAGCCTCTTCTATACTTGTCGATGAAAATGAAATATAGTACCTGTTTATTGATCTCCGTAACTTTCAAAGTAAAGCACTTGCCAAGAGAAGAAAATGGCAACGTCTTCCCTGAGTCAGCATACCTTAAAGATACATTAAAAAGAACAATCGGCGGTCAGAGTTTACTAACAACATAGTTTATAGAAGAGATTGGTTATGACGCCCGGCAAACATCAAAGGAGCAAACAAAGATGCCAAGATTTATGTTGGAAGGTCCACGACCCTGCACAATCTTTTGTTTTGCACTCATATACAATGCATGAGTTATATTACGTAACAACTTCTTTGTTTTGTGCAGGTTCAAGTGCAAAAAAGGAACCAAAACCGTGATACAACAAAGAGCCTTGACGAATTTAATATCCATTCCCCTCTATTAAATATGCTAGCAAAAAAAACAAACTAAAGCAATTTATTCCGGCCTTTATCCGACGTTTTTTATCCGACGTGTTGCGGTGCTCATATTAAATATTTATCTTCCAGGAGACTGAGTATATGTTTTGTACGCCGGGAAGTGTGGGATACTAGCACCGACACTTGGCCTTTGACGAAAGTGAATTTTTTTTTTTTAAGATTTAAAAGCCAGTGTTAAGTCTTCCGCAAAGAAATTGTAAACGCACACTGTTCTGCACAAGGTAGTAAGGGATGAAGAAAGGGTTTTCAGTGCTGAAGCCAATTTTAATTTAACTTTTTCTAAACTTTCATTGTTATTTTTAACAATATGCAAATTACCTTTCTGGCTTTATGATTCGAAGTCTTGTATTAGGAACCACATTCGTGTATGTCACATCCACAAAACTAGATGGCCACGCGACTTTAACGGTAACATTTCCACTCTCTCGTCCCAGTCCAAAATGAGCTACAAGAGAGCTTTTGACCCAGATAATGTGTACTGGAACCGATTTCCTGTGTCTGCAAAATAGTACTAATAGCTAATCTGAGGAAATTATAATATTAAAATTGAAGGGAAAAAAATTTTACCCGCCTAAAGCTTTTCATTCATATTTTATTCAACGTTCTGCTTTACGCTTTGCCCGCCAACCCTTTTAAGAACAAATCTAGCAAATCCATGAATGAAGTTGATAAGCCCAAGTTTGTTACATCAGCCTGAGTAAGCCTGGTATACTAAAAAGAACCAAGAACTGTTTCTTTACTCCTCTAAAGCTTTTCATAACTGTTTTACCAAATTAACCTTCTGTCTTACTCATTGCCTACCGACCCTTTAAGAAGAAAAACTAGCAAACTCGCTGGAAGTTGATTAGTACAAGTTGGTTACATC
>JAHPZR010009425.1:40000-88364 GCA_019787425.1 Platygyra sinensis | reverse complement strand
TTTTCTCATTTCACGAAGGATTATTTTGGAAAATCACTCTTCACGGCTTCTAATGAGATCACGAGAGAGAAATTCTCGAGAGAAAAACAAGCCATTTCACATTTCTAGAGAAAAAAGTTTAGGCCATTCACGAACACGAAAATACCCTTTAAGACACTCATGGAAGGTTGTGCCTGAATCCTACCGCTCAGAAGGACAACTGACAAGGAGCGAGTTTCCGAGTCGAGCAGTTTTTGGAAATTGTCGGCTATTCCAATTCAATATGGCATAACGATATGGGACAATTTTTCTATTTTTAGAACAAATTGCGCCATCCTGACGTCATATATCCGCGCTGATCCACGCACGTGTCTTGGGCTCTCGCCTGGATGTTGTCACGTTGTGTGATGAAATGGTGAGAGTTGCGAGATTCTTTTGCCGAGTTTTCACAGCGATGGCAGGATATAAGGCAGAGAAGAAGAACCTGGTCTCTTCTTTGGACTTTTATGCTCTGATTTAACGGAAAAGGTGTGTTTTTCAGGGTCGAGAATTTCTTTAATTTCGCGCTGTAAATGAATAAAGTCCGTTCGCCGGCTGGTTATCCCCGTAAACTTTTGTGTTTGTTTTGTAGAGAAAAGTTCTGTAAGAAAACTGTTTACTCCGGTATCGAGTTAATTTGTGAGTTTGCCAAACAATGCTTTGTCATTACCAAAACCTGTGTTTGATAGTTTCTTGTTGTTTCTGCTCGTTTGGCGAGTTTGCAAAAGTTTTTGAAGGCAAGTCTGACGCGTACGAGTAGTTCATTTGCATTGGTGCAGCACGTGCACTTTGAAGTCCGAGTCGGTGTTTTCAGATTGTGAACAAATCGGAAAAAAGATTTGCTTCGTTGTCTTTTGTGCTGAGATACTACAACAAATTTTACCAACGTTCACCAAAAGGCTACTAACATCATGTGTGTTTCTTTCACATAGTGAAACTTTACACTGCGAAAAAAAATAGACGGAGTTTTGATTCAATCGAAATCTTTATTCGAGTTCATAAAAAGCGTCATCGTAACTTTTCTGATTATTTCTGCTGTATTCACATATTTTCAGCTAAGCTTTTAAAATGTTCTCAAACATTAGTCAACCTTAGACATATTCAAATACTAGAGATATTATATGAGTTCGATGAACGTTTTCACACCAAAGTACGAAGTCCAATTTGTCATGTTTTACTAGCTGTGCAAAACATGTATCGGTGGGCGCTCTCATTCATCGACAACAGAAAATTTATTGGATTTTTACACAAACAAAACTAAGCAGCATCTACGGACATAAACCTATTGTCACTTATTGGGCTTTAACGCTGCCATATAAAAAACATATCCAACTAGTTTTTTTTCTGTGTTATGAAAAAGCGGTTAATCTTCATACTGTATGTGAAATTTAGAATGGAGTTATGTGAAGTTCTTGTAAAAGGAGCAGCGGAACTCAACTTGGTCAGCGATATTAAGCGGGACATACCTAAATTCGGCACTGTCTTCACTCAAACTGGAGCAACTTACGGCGAAAATACTTCTGAAGCAAAATTCCAACAGCCATAAAGGCGTTGAGTTGTGGGCAAAATTAAAAGCATAAACGATTTCGGACACCATTTCCCCTGCGCGACATCCGCGAAAATCCTCGCAGCAATGTACGCGCGTGTGCCGCAGGCGATGGCGCAATTTGTTCTAAAAATAGAAAAATTGTCCCATATCATGGCGCCAACCCCAATACTAAAAATGGCGCGCACTTACGGTCTCCATCCCTGATTATGGCTCCTGGGACTATACCAATCACATATGTGATTAGTATAGTCCGCCAGTTAACAAATTGACGTTAGTTTTTCATGTGTCTGCGTCTGCGGATCCACTCTGAGTCGGCTATCGCCTCGTGGATCCACAGCTACTTTGACAATGTTATGACGAAATTTATTGTCATTAACTGGACAGACGCATTAAAAACTGAAATCAATTTGTTTTTTACGATAACAAATTGTCCGCTCTCATTAGTTGACGCGTCGCATCAATTATAAATTTGTGTCTGTCCGCTCATTGACAATAAAAATTAGCCAATAGGCGCCCGAGAATTTCTGCAGTTATCGTAAAAATTGGAATAGCCGACAATTTCCAAAAACTGCTCGACTCGGAAACTCGCTCCTTGTCGGTTGTCCTTCTGAGCGGTAGGATTTAGGCACAACCCTCATGAAACTTACGAGTTATTTCAGTCTCCGAGAATGTCGGATGCCTGCTTATTTATAAATACGTCTTGAAATGACCTCAAGGATAGTTAAGAACACTTGCTACTCAAGCCACACCATCTACCTCGTCATGCCACTCAGTTTTCTTGACATGTGTTTAGAATTCGTCTTCGCTGGAAGCACGGCCAATAGCCTGAGAAATAATCTAATATTCATATTTTCGGAACCTCACGGGGATTAATTTTCGTGGTTGGTTTCGGCCCATACTTACCGCGAGTTCTGATTCTCGTCAGGTTCACTGCAGCTTGTTTCAAATCTGGAAGCACTGGCAGAAGTTGAGGTATCGCCATCATCAAGCCGCTTAATTCTTTCTCTCCACACTGCATCTTTGCACAACTGATCGAGAAATTTGATTCGCTTTCGAAGCGATTCTAGTTCGGTGTTAAATCCATGGCGGTGTGCCATTTGCAATGCATCCTGGGCAGTTTCTTTTGCCAGTTGATACATGTCTGGTCCTTGACGATAGTATTGGTCAGAACGCCTTTTCAGAATCTGTATGCGTGTACCTCGAGAATTGCCTTCGCCGAGTTTGTATTCTATAATATCAAGGTGTCTTTTCGCATCTTCAAGATCTTGTGATGGGATTACTTTTATTCGAGTTCTAGCGGCAGTTGAAGAACAATCAAGTAGGAGGCCTGCAAGACCAAGGTGGCAATAAGTTAACCTTTTGTGTTGGACCCTTGGGCGGGGATCTTTCTTGCAGATTGCAATCGCCCATTCAAAGCAAGTTTTTGCTTTTTCTTGCATTTCCTTTCGCGCCTTAGCATTCCTCTCGTTATCCGGGACCATGCTCATGTAATTCAACCAGACCATGCCTAACTTGTAGTGCATTTCGGCCCTGTCTTCTGGAGACTCGTGATTTTGTAGTAAAACCTCGCTTCTTCTTAGACATTCCAAAAAGGTTGAGAAGTTTTTGGGCTTCCTACAACTACAGTTGGTTGCAAGTAAAACATAAGCTCTTGCAATTAAAATGTTTGGATTTCGTAACTGGCAATGCTCGGCGAGTTTTATGACAGAAGTGAGGTAGAGTTTGCTTTTCCTGAGTTGTTTGTTGTACATAAATGATACTGCTTGCTCAAGTATTAAGGCAAATTGCATGTCAGCGTACTCTTGTTTTACACAAAGTCTGGAGTACAGAGAGAACAGTTGTTCATCTTCTTTCAGCCATCCCTTTTCCTGAAAAAGTTGGAACTTTTTGAGTACCTTGTTGCATTGTTCTCCTCGTGGAATTTGTTGTTCATTGGCTATTGCTTCCATTCCTTTATTGCCTTTTTCTTCGCATCGCTCAAGACAGGAATTAAAGAGGCGCTTATGGTGCTCAAACTTTCCATTGTCCTGTAAAAGCTCGAGGTTTTTGAGGATTTCCTCACACTGCGGTCCGTTAAGTATACCTTGCTTTTTTATCACAGGTAGTGATTGCTCAACATCCAGTAATATTTCACCGGATGAGGTGTTTCGTTTCTGCTGACTTTCCTCCATAGAAACACCTGGTCTATTGAAAAACTGCACTATACTACTCGCTTCTGCTTCCATTGGTCGTATTTGTTCAACGTAGTAATCTGCTCCCCTCAGATCGGCTTCTTCTTGACTTTTTCGCAGCACGTGACTATCAGAATTACGTACAGGGCTAGATTGGCCATAAACAACAAAGTTGCAGTTAGCAAGGCTCAAGTTCATTGTTTTAGAATCCGTGTCCATGCTTGCTTGCGCAAATGTTGAGTAGAGGTCGTTGTCTGGAACACTGAATAATATCTGGTCACAAACAGCGGATTGGTGACCTGTTGCTCCAGTCTCGTTGGGAGCTGAATCTGTCACAGTTGCTGAATGCAGAGCTTTGGGTTGTTTTTGTTTGGTTGTCATATTCGGACAGTTCTCTCTGTGTCACGTCGCTAAAAAGCTGTCTAAATCTGCTTCTCCTGAAATATTTATACTTCCTTCTAAAAAATAAAGAAGCAGTTGTAGAAGCAGTCTGTTGATGAAAATTCACCTTCCAATCAGAGGCTAGTATGTCTGCTGAAAACTGTGATCTTTGCTTTTGAAGAGGAATTATGTCATTTATGCTGTCAGCTTGTATATCTCTAGCATTGTGGTCGTTTCCTATCAGGTTTGATAAAAATTTCCCTATAGAACGTGTCCGATCATGCTATTTCGCGGGTAATGACTGCAATTTCATGAATGTGCCTCATTGTTATTTGCTACAGCCGCAATTTACAGGATGTGCTATATAAACTAATCACCCTTCCACTACATGTATTACTGCAACAAAGAAGGGGTTTTTCTTTAAGAGCATATAAACGACCTTGGTTAAATCAGTATTTAATTGTGAGTTAAAAAATTCGACACACGTGAAAGACTGCCTTGTTTGGATGACTTGCAACGTTTTTAACTTTAAATGGAAATTTCCAGAATAATTATTAGCAACTCACAATGGTTTTTTTCGCAACAAGACAATATCCCCCTGCATGTTGACGAATGTCTTTCTCGCCACGTTCCTCCTTGATAGAGTACTTTGCTTGACATTATTGGGTGCAGTAAAGTAGCATTAAACGCGGTATATAGCAATACGAGAATGATTCTTTTGTCAGTCAGTCGACAAGCTTCTCGGAAACAACATTCCGAGTTCTGCTTCACAGTCGCCGGACGTTCTCACCATCTGTTTGTGTACCATCTATATATCTCACGTACCAGAGGACTATTACTAATCTTACCTTGTTAGATTTCTAACATCTTTCCAGCAGTATTTTTTGTTTGATACGATCGATGTAGTTGTCCATTCGAGATCGACTTGCATTAACAATTAAGTCCCTTAACTCTCATATTAACATCCTCCTTCGATTAAAATAAGCGCTTTCCGCCGTACGTACTGCAAAGAAGCAAGTTGGTTAGACTTATTTATAGTTAACTATGAGCATGAACACGAGCGAAACTACGAACTTCGCCGTGGAAACACTTCTGAAGTTAATATTGATTACTGTCTGTCACATCCGACTGTGTATGTTATGTTTGGTTCACTGATTTGATTGTTTGAAACAAAGGCTTATGATGCGTCACATATTTAATTTTTAATTTCAATATATCGATGATTTTCGTTCTAGGAAAACCTAATTGATAAAATATACCACTGTGGTGAGAACTTACTGACGCTGAGAACAGGAAATATTCGTGATTTGTATTTTGTTTATGTGTTTGCACTGTAAAAATCAGCAAATCTTCAAAGGGAAAAGTCCCTTATAAATATATTAGTTACACAACCACTGCATTAATGGTTTTGAAGTGTCACGAAAGTTAGTGAAATTACAGAAATACTGAACTTACTGAGAAGGGAGTACATTCTAAATTCATGTGAAGGTCCCCAAGTAGGAATCACCAAGAAGAAGCTGCTAAAAAATCCAAATACTTTATTGTTCATTTACATATTGTCAACAACAAAACTGCAGAAAGTCAAATGATAATTTCACTGTTTGGCATGAAACTGCGTGACGTAGAAAATGCTAAATTTTAGGTCCTTAAAAAATAATCCTTATTCACCCATCACTGCACAGAATCTTTCATTATTAAAATAGAAATACTATCTCTACCACAGCGTTGTCTCGACGGTCCGTTGATTGTCTCATAAACAATGGAGACAAACGAGTTTACGTGATAGTTTCACATGCGCCTAGCTTTGAAACCATCTTTGAAACTCTTATGCTTATTTTCACTTTATACTTACGCATATTTATCCTATACCTGAATCATTGTTTCATTAGTCATTGTTGATTTTATGAAATTCTTGTTGAGAATAAGTGCAGAATATATTGCTACGTTTAGTGTCTACGGCCTTATTTCGGGTTGCTGTAGGGTCATATTTTCGGAACCTCGTTGTGGTCAGTAATAGCTACTGAGCGGATCAACCGTTTTCTGACGGATCTCGTCAGAATCGCCGCTGCATGCTTGTTTTCTATCTGGAATCACTGCCAGAATTTGAGGTATTGCCATCAAAAAAAGCAAACAGCTTAATTCTTTCTGGGCTCACTGTGTCTTCGCACAATTTATCGGGAAAAGCGATTCCAGTTCTGTGTTAAATCCATGGCGGCATGCCATTTGGAAAGCATCCTGGGCAGTGCTTTTTGCCAACTGATACATTTCGGGTCCTTGACGATAGTATTGGTCAAAAATCTGCATGCCTGTACCTTGTGGCCTCACCAAGTTCAAGTCGAGTCAAGTCAATTTTATTTCAACTCACACAAAATACTACAATAAATACAAATTAGGGCTCTAAGTATATAAAAATCGAGAGATTTGGAAGGGAAAGAAAGTGACAATTGTAGGTTCATTTGCAGAGTTTGGGACACCTAAATAGTTCATGGAACTAACCGAGTCGGTGACCCAAAACAAGAATATGAGTAGAAGGAATTGGATACAAAATAGTTGTTTTAGATAAAAAGTATTATAATATCTAGTGTTTTGTCAGCATCTTTTGATCTTGAGTTGGAATTAGTTTTATTTGATTTCGAGCGACAGTTAAGGAACGATCAAGTAACAGGGCCGCAAGACCAAGATGGCAATATGTAAACTGTCTGTGTTGAATCCTTGAGCGAGGGTCTGTGTTAGGGCCGATTTACACGGTACGATTTTGTCGCATGCAACAGCGGCTTACGACAGGCCCACGACATGATTTACGATTGTTGTGTACGTCAGAAAAAATGCCGTAGCATTTTAAAACATGTTTTAAAACGCTGGGACAATCGTAAGTCATGTCGTAGGCCTGTCGTGAGCTTAACGCATGCGACAAAATCGTATCGTGTAAAACACGGTACGACTTTCTCGCATGCGACACGCTTACGACAGGCCTAGAAGTGTAGAAGTGATGTGTCTTTCCCTCGTCAAAGCCGGATATCTATATAGCTATAGCTGTGCAGTGAGAACTTAGTGACGCAAAGAATATTCGATTCATATTTGCAATTGAAATAACAGGAAAAAAAAAAAAACAAACGAAAAAGGTTTCTGAAACTGAAAAACTGAAAAACTTTATTTCGGAAACCTTGAAAGGGAAATTGCCTTTTCCATAATTGAGTTATCCAACCACTATATATTCCACTGCCCTTCACAAGTGTGGCTTGGGTAGAATTAAAGTATCACCGAACTTACTGTAATCCCGGGTGTATAAAAAAGCTGTAAAGGTACCCAAGTAGCAAGCACCGAGAAAAAGCTGCCAAAATACTGTTGATAGACTTGTTACTTTGTAAATTTATTTTTAATTAGATAATACAAAACTTCAAAATTAACAAAAACGCAGAAATGTTCTTAATACACGTTGACGTATTTGTGATATTCCAGTATCTGAATCATTGTCTCATTAAGGACTTCCGAATGGAGCAAAATAGCGTTACATTTTGTGTCTATGATCTTATATCAGTTTTGTCGGACGTTCATATATTCGGAACCTTACTGGAATTAATTTTTATGGCTGTTTTCCCCAGAGCTACAGTGAGTTCTGATTCTCGTCAGATTCACTGCAGCTTGTTTCAAATCTGGAGTCACTGCCAGACGTTGAACTATTCCCATCAACAAGCAACTTAATTTGTTTTCTGCACACTGTGTCTTCGCACAACTGACCGAGAAAAGCGATTCGCTCTTGAATCCACTCCAGTTCGGTGTTAAATCCATGGCGGTGTGCCATTTGGAATGCATCCTGGGCGGTTTCTTTTGCCAGTTGGTACATTTCAGGTCCTTGACGATAGTATTGGTCAGAACGCCTTTTCAGTATCTGCACGCGTGTTCCTCGAGGAATGTTTTCACCAAGTTCGTATTCTACTATATCAAGGTGTCTTTTCGCGACCATGACATCTTCTGATGGAATTACATTCTTTCGAGCTCTAGCGGCAATTGAGGAACAATCAAGTAAGAGGGCTGCAAGACCAAGGTGGCAAAATGTTAACCTTTTGTGTTGAATCCTTATGCGTGGGTCTTTCTTGCAGATTTCAATCGCCCGTTCATAGTAAGTTTTTGCTTTTTCTTTTATTTCCTTTCGCGTCTTTGCATTTCTTTCGTCTTCCGGGATCCTGCTCATGTAAGCCAACCAGAGAGAGCCTAAAGTGTGGTACAATTTGGCCCAGTCCTCCGGCGACTCGTGATTTTGTAGTAAAGCCTCGCTTCGTCCCAGACATTCCAAAAAAGTTGAAAAGTTTCTGGGCTTCCTACAACTAAAAGTACGTGCAAGTAAAAAATAGGCCCTTGCAATTAAAATGTTGGGATTTCTTAGCTTGCAATGCTTGGCGAGTTCTATGACTGAAGTGAAGTAGCGCTTGCTTTTCCTGAGTTGGTTGTTGTACATAAATGACACTCCTTGCTCAATTATTAGAGCTAATTCCATATCAGCGAACTCTTTTTTTGTACAAAGTCTCGAGAACAGAGAGAGCAATAGTTCGTCCTCTTTCAGCCTTCCCTTTTCCTGAAAAATTTGAAACTTCTTGAGTACTTGGTCGCAATGATCACCATGATTCGGAATTTCTCTTACTTCCATGTGTTTGTTGCCTTTCTCCGCGCATCCTTGAAGGAAGAGATAAAACATACGTTGATGGTGGTAAAACTTTCCATTGTCCTGTAAAAGTTCAAGATTTTTGAGGATTTCCTCACATTGCGGTCCGTTAAGGAAACCTTGCTTTCTTATGACAGGTAATGATGGCTCAATATCTAGTAATATTTCACCGGATGACGTGTTTGGTTTCTGCTGACTTTCCTCCACAGAATCATCTGGTATAGCTTCCATTGGTCGTATTTGTTCAACCCAGCAATCTGCTCCCCTCAGATCGGCTTCTTCTTGACTTTTTCGAAGCAAGTTACTATCAGAATGATGTACAGTGCTAGATTGGCCAAAAACAACAAAGTTGCAGTTGGCAAGGCTCAAGGACATTGTTTTCGTATTCGTGTCGATGCTTGCTTGTGCAAATGTTGAGCTGAGGTCTTTGTCTGCAATACTGAATAATATCTGGTCACAAACAGCAGATTGGTGACTTGCTGCTCCAATCTCGTTGGGAGCTGAATCTGTCACAGTTGCTGAATGTGGAGTTTTGGGTTCTTGTTTGGTTGTCATATTCGGACAATTCGCCTTGTGTCACGTCGTTAAAAAGCTTTCTGAATCTGTTTCCCTCGTCCAGAATGTAGTATAAAGTGTCTATACTTCCTTCTAGTGAGAACGGCTTCCTCTTAAAGAATAAATAGACAATAGAGAGTAAGTCTATTGATATGAAACTTCATCTTGAAGCCAAGATTTTATTTGGCCCCCATCCCCTCGAGCTCACAATAGCAACAGAGGCCATTATTTTGTCTCCTGAAAAGTTTAGAATTATTCAGTGTAATATTTGCTTTCGAAGACTGAGATATTACTGATTTCTTTAATGCTATCACGTTGGAAACTGTTAGTATTGGGCATCTTTCCTATCAGGTTTGATGAAAACGAAGTCCTTCATGGAACGTCGGTGTTTGATCCTGTCATGTCGCTGGTAATAGGGTCGGTAATGACTGCAATTTTAAGGAATTGCCTCATTGTTGTTTACTACAGTCGCAATTTATAGGATGTACTTTATAAAGCTACAAAATCACTCTTCTTCTACCTGTATCACTGTAGCAAACAAAGAGTTTTTCTTAAAGAGCGAATAAGCGACACAAGGTAAAGCAGTATTTAGCGGTAAAATATAAAATTGGACACACGATACCCTGCTTTGTTAACGTTTGGATGATTTGCAAGGTTGTTAACTTAAAATGGAAATTTTTAGAATCCTAATTACAATGTTCTTATCACATCAAGACAATTTCACCCAGTTGATGAATTTCTTTCTCCTCACCTGCTTCGTTTTTGACAGTGTACTTGTCTTGACATTGTTGGGTGCAGCAAAGCGATATTAATCTCGGTACATAGTAATACCAGAATGATATTTTTGTCAGTGAGTAGAATAAACACCTTCGCGAGTTCTCTGAACAGAAGTAGAACCTATGTCCTGTCGCACAGTCGCCTGACGTTCTCACCATCTGTTCATGTACCATCTATATAGCTCACATACCAGAGGAATATTACTAATCTTACCTTGTCAGAGTTCTAAGATGTTTGAAGTAATTTTGTTGTTTGATTCTGATATGGGTTACCATCGATGTAGCTGTCCATTCGAGATCGACTTTCATTATTAACATTTAACTCCCTAAGATTTCACGTTTATGTTCTCCATCGATTAAAATAAGCGCTTTCCGTACGTACTGCAAAGAAGCAAGTTAGTGAAAGCGATTTAGAGTTAACTAAGAGCATGAACGACTGAAAGCGCCGCCACGAACTTAGCCGTGAAAACACTTCTGATGTTGATATTGGTTACTGTCTGTCACATCCGAGGGTGTATGTTATGTCTGGGTCAATGATTTCATTGTTTGAAGCAAAGGATCAATAAGACAGCCGTCATGATAGACTTTGGTGAGAGGGAAAGCCCCTGAATTTCTGATGCCTCGTATATTCAAAATATTTTATTTTGAATATACGTCGTCATCATCATCATTTATTTGCCTTTATATATAACAACAATTTAAAAATACAGCATGTTGTTAGGCGACGAGACCTCAGGAAACCACCAGGCTTATAGGAGAGCCCACCTCGACATCACAATATTAAACTAGCTTAAGGCTGCGAAGGTGTGCGGCAGAAACTAACTCAGAAACTTTTTTAATAAAAACTCTAGCACTTTGTTCTTAAAGGTAGAAAAGCTTGACAAATTGGTAATAGAGGCAGGAAGACAGTTCCAGACCCTACAATCATGGACAAAAGTCTTGGGACAAATTTACATTTGTGGCGCTTTTTCACACGCGCCAAACAAACAGTCAGGCGCGAATTCATCTACACTTGTTCAGCCCCCCCCCCCCCCCCCCTACAATGTTGGACAAGTGTACACGCTCTATTTCTCTAGATTTTCAACATTGTATGGGGGGCGGAGGGGGGGGGGGGGAAGCAACGCATTTTGAAACGGAAAACAGTGCTTTTTTAAAACTCCGTTTTAAAAACACAGAAAATTAATGCAATTACACAAGTGTCCCAAGGAATTTTGTCCACGATTGTCTGATTTTTACGTCTCATGGAAAAATGCACAATTACGATGTTTTTTGGCCCTAAATGCATTTAGGACCCGAGAGTGTGAATATCTGAGTTAAGAAAGGCATTTCTTAGAGCTTTTACCCGGCTTTTCCGTATTTTTTTAATGGTTTTGGACCCGCCGGGAAAGGTGTTGATCTCACATAATATAGAAACTTTTGTATGTGATGGCAGTGATAATGGAGTCGCTTGATTTGGATACGTAACGAACTGTTAACATTAATGTACAGTTCTTCAGATACTTCAATATTTAAACGACAAATCTGGTATTTAAGCCAATCTTAGTGATCACCTTAACAGTTATTACAGCTTGTTTCAGTGAGTACAAATATAGTGAGGCGCTTTACTCTTCGGGTAGTGACGTCAGCGTTCACTGGTCATCGCGCAGTACTCAGCGGCGAAGAAAGACAGTGTTAATTCAATTTCCTCAAAGTATCGACTAAGAATGCCAGCCAAAATATATTTTCAACACGACAGTTATGGTCCTTTTTGGAAATAAGTTCACAAAAGTCATGTCACAGCACGCTGGCAGTGAATGCAACGGTTCTCACTAAATCCAGTGTAGAAGAGTTAACTTTAAAACAATTCTTAACAATGAAAAATGAGAACCGTGTTTGCAGAGCTCAAAATTAAGTTTTTCCCAGCAATAAAGGTGTGGAAGATCGATTTCCAAATACAGTTGACTTCAACACGTCTTAAATGTGAGCTTTTGGAAATAGTTAGGCAGATTTTAAGGTTTTAAAGTGAGTACCGTGGCTGAGAACCGTTGAGTTATGCAAATAAAAAGGGACCAACTCATTGCGCATGACATCAAAAAATGTCACACAATGTCATTTCGTAAACAAATAAAGGGAAATGACTCCCAATGGCTGGAAACAACTTTCAAATGCTTGGTTCGGTACCTTTTGGGTGAAAGTAGTGTTTGCGATGCACGCTCACTGCCTGCATGCATCACATATTCATGCTACAGTTGACTTCGAGATTTGACATTTCCGCGCGATTTCCAGGGGTGAAGACCTTCTGTTTTTCTTAAAAACCAAGGCTTTTGCTCGCTGTTCGACAGAAATTCTTGTCTTTACACCATGATCTATAATGCCCGTTGCTGCTTTTAGCGTTAACCATGTTTGTCCCTTCAAATACCGCACGCGCCATTCTGAGATAGAACACTGAAAATTCCGATTTACACCTCGCGTGGAGAAAAATTAAAAAAGAAAACAAAATGCGTTAATAAACCACGAAATAGCTCAGAAACAGTCATTGTATAACGATCTATTCACAGAGTCTAGAAAAAACACATTTAGAATGTAGAAAACCACTGAAAAATGACATTTTATTTCTTAACTTAAATTCAGACAATCATGGACAAAAGTCTTGGGACAAATTTACATTTGTGGCGCTTTTTCACACGCGCCAAACAAACAGTCAGGCGCGAATTCATCTACACTTGTTCAGCCCCTCCCCCCCCCCCCCCTACAATGTTGGACAAGTGTACACGCTCTATTTCTCTAGATTTTCAACATTGTATGGGGGGCGGGGGGGGGGGGGGAAGCAACGCATTTTGAAACGGAAAACAGTGCTTTTTTTAAAACTCCGTTTTAAAAACACAGAAAATTAATGCAATTACACAAGTGTCCCAAGGAATTTTGTCCACGATTGTAGGTCCTTGGTAAAGAATTGTGAATTTCTTGATATTCGTATGACAGGAATGCACGCGATAATTACCGGCTGATAATTACTTCCGAAAGTAGTGATGGTTTTTCGTTCTAAGGAAACCTAATTGACGTAATATATCACTACTGTGAAAATCTACTGATGTGCGCGGAGAATAGGGAATATTCGAGATGGATATTTGTATGTACATGCACTGTAAAAAATACTGAAAATATACAAAGGCTTCGAAAGCGTTGAAATTGAAAAGCCCCTTCTTATATAAGGTACACAAGCCACTCTGACGTGTTTGAAGTGTCACGGTAGTGAATGAAATTACAGAAACACTGAACGTACTGAGAGGGGAGTGTATTCTACATTCGTGTGAACTGAGGTGCGCAAGTAGTAATCAGCTAGGAGAAGCTGCTAAAAAAATTCAAATATATCGCGACCAGACCAGCTACTTTTGGGACTTTATTGTTCATTGCATAATGTCAACAACAAAACTGCAGAAAATTCAAGGATATTTTCACTGCTTGGCGTGAAACGGCGTTACGCAGAAAATGCTGAATTCATTGTTAAAAATCGTGTTCCAGGCACACTCAAAAGCTATCTGCCATCAGCCGATTGGTTGGTAAACAATGGTTCTGAGGAATATTTGGTTGTTGGGGTATACAAGAGGGATTGTAATAGAAATCTCTTCCACAACGTTTTCGCAACGTTCCGTTAATTGTCTATAAACAATGAGAGCAAATTGGCTGACGTGATAGTTTGCACATGCGCCTAGCTTTGAAACCATCCCTTTAAACCCTTATGCTTATTTTCACCTTATACTTACGCATATTTATTAAATCGCTGTATCATTGTTGCATTAATTATTGTTGAGGGTAAGGGCAGAATGCATTGTTACGTTTTGTATCTACAGTCTAATATCAGGGTTGCCGTAGGGTCAAATTTTCGGGATCTCGTTGTGTTCAATAGAGACCGAGCGAGTTTACTCGCGGATCAACCGTTTTCTGACGGATTTTCGTCAGATTCGCTGCAGCTTGTTTCGAATCTGGAACCACTGCAAGAATTTGAGATATTGCCATCAACAAGCCGCTTTATTCTTTCTGTGCACACTGTGTCTTCGCACAGCTGATCGAGAAAATCGATTCTTTCTTGAAGCGACTCCAGTTCGGTGTTAAAACTATGGCGTCGTGCCATTTGCATTGCATCCTGGGCAGTTTCTTTAGCCAGTTGATACATTTCAGGTCCTTGGCGATAGTATTGGTCAGAACGCGTTTTCAGAATCTGCACGCGTGTACCTCGAGGAATGTCACCAAGTTCGTACTCCGCAGTATCAATGTGTCTTTTCGCGACCTTGAGATCTTGTGTTGGGATTACTTTTATTCGGGTTCTAGCGACAGTTGAGGAACAATCAAGTAAGAGGGCTGCAAGACCAAGGTGGCAATATGTTAACTTTTTGTGTTGAACCCTTGAGCGGGGATCTTTCTTGCAGATTGCAATCGCCCGTTCATAGCAATGTTTTGCTTTTTCTTGTATTTCCCTTCGAGCCTTTGCATTCCTGTCGTCATCCGGGACCACGCTCATGTAGTTCAACCAGACTATACCTAAAACGTAGTACAATTCGGCCCAGTCCTCGGGGGACTCGTGATTTTGTAGTAAAACCTCGCTTCGTCTTAGACATTCCAAAATGGTCGAAACGTTTCTGATTTTGTTTGCCCGAGAACTATAGTTAGTTGCAAGCAAAAAATATGCTCTTGCCAATAAAATGTTCGGATTTCGTAGCTGGCAATGCTTACCTAGTTCTATGACTGAAGTGAAGTAGAGTTTGCTTTTGCTGAGTTGGTTGTGGTACATTAATGACACTCCTTGCTCAATCATTAGGGCTAATTCCATGTCAGCGAACTCATTTCTTGTACAAAGTCTGGAATATACAGACACAAGTTGCTCATCTCCTTTTAACCTTCCGTTTTCTAGAAGAACTTGAAACTTTTTGAGGACTGGGTTGCAGAGTTTTCTATTTTGAATTTGTTGTTCATTTGCCATCACTTCCATGTATTTGTTGCCCTTTTTCCGCACATTGTTGAAGGCAGAAATTAAAGAAGCGCATATGGTGCTCAAAGTTTCCATTGTCCTGTAAAAGCTCAAGGTTTTTGAGGATTTCCTCACATTGCGGTCCGTTAAGGAAACCTTGCTTTCTTATCGCAGGTAGTGATGGCTCAACATCCACCAAAATTTCACTGGATGAAGTCTTTGGTTTCTGATGATTTTCCTCTTCAGAAACACGTTGTTTACTGAAACACTGCACTGAATTGTCCGCTATTGCTTCCGTTTGTTGCATTTGTTCAACGTGGCCATATGCTCGCCTCACAGTGCCTTCGCTTTCGCCACGATTTTTGCCAAACAAGTGACAATCAGAATGATGTACAGTGTTAGACTGGCCAAAAACAGCAAGGTTGCAGTTGCCAAGATCCAAGTTCATTGTCTTTGTATTTGTGTCGATGCTAGCCTGAACAATTGGTGAGGTGAAGTCATTGTCTGGAAAATTGACTAATATCTGTTGCAAAACAGAAGGATGCCGTCCTGCTGCTCCAGTTTCGTTGGGGGCTTCATCTGTCATAGCTGTTGAATGGAGAGGTTTGTGTGTTTGGTTGCCATATTGGGAAAGTTCTTTTTGTGTCACGTCGCTGAAGGGCTCTCTGAATCTGTTTCCCTTGACCAGAACGTAAAACGAAATGTTTGTACTTCCATTCAGTGACAACGTCTTCCCCTCAAAGAGAAAAAAGGAATAGAGAATAAGGATGCTGATGGAACTTTGCCTTCAGACAAGGTGCTCATTTCTCCCCACCCCCTCCTATGAAAAGAGAGACGAGTACTTTCTGTGTTAGTATAAGTAAAAAAGGGAAAACAAAGTCTGGGCCTAATGTTCTTTTGTTGTTTATGCTCTCATTTATACTATAACCTTGATATTGCTAAACTTGATCAAGTTTTCTATCAGATTTGAAGAATATTCCTGTATGGAACGTGTTTTATCGTGTCATCTCGCAATTTCATGGAACTGCTTTATAGTTTGGACACAGTCGTAATTGACAGGATGTAGATTGTATTAGAGATCCATAAAGCTACCGAGTCATTCTTTCTCTACTACTAAAAACTAAATAAAAGTTACCATTAGTTATTAGTTACCTTTCTCGTCGTAAACAAAGAGTGATAATTGAGGAGTGCATACCGATTGGTGTAACAAAGAAGCTGGTGTCCGACAGGGATCAGCTCTGGGTTCATTACTGTTCCTTATTTATATCAGTGATCTGCCAACTACTTCTACTTTTAATTTTTTTTTTTTTATTTGCCGATGACTGCTTACTGTAAAAATTGGAGTATCCTAGTGATTGTGCTTCTAAACTTAATCATGACTTGAGATCTGACTGGGCTAAACCGTGGTTGGTGACCTGAACGAACTAAGACTAAAGCAGTTGTTTTTTCGGCCAAAAGAGACAAACCAGTTCACCCTCCACTGATCTTGAACAATAATATTATCAAGGAGGTGACAGTTCAAGAACATCTTGGCTTGATTTTGCCCTCTAACTTATCGTGGCGAGCGCATATTTTGAAAATTCATCAAAAACCTTCCAAAAAATTAAAGCCCCATAAGCCATTGAATATAGTTTGAGCCGTTATACACTGGAAGTCTTATTCAAATCCTTGGTACGCTCATCCTTAGAATAAGCTGATGTGGTTTGGAGTGGATGTTCTGAATCTGATACTAATTTGTTAGAAAGTGTACAAATAGAAGGCGTAAGGGTTGTAACCGGTGCATTGACAGGGACAAGCAGGGTATCTCTATATGAACTTTCATGGGTCGATCTTAAACTTAGTTTTGATGTATAAAATGGTTTTTAAGCTAGCTCCGCCTTATTTATGTGATCTATGTCCAGATTTTGTTTCTAACAGATCTCGTTATAGTCTCCGTTATGCTAGGAATCTTTGCTTACCTTACGTTTGTACTGATAGGCATAATAGATCGATTCTCTTTTCGTCGATTAAATGGTGAAACAGTCTACTTCCGTTAGAGATACGTACATCGTCTTCTCTAGGCACTTTTAAGCACGGTGTCTATCACCAGCCTGTGTGTTGTCTTTGCAATACATCTGTTGAAGATCCTAAACTCTATTTTCTGTGCTGCCCAAGTTTTGCTGCTCTGCGTGAAAGCTGTTTGCCTCCTCTGCACAATTACTGGGAAATAGATGGCTTTACGCTTCCGAAAAAAAAAGTGATTGGTTCTTAAAGGAGCACTGTCACAGGTGTTTTGCTGGTTTCAGCTTCATTCGTTGCTGAAATCTTTACCTGGTACCTTTACTCGTTCCCAAAATGCTCAAATAGACTAAAAGAAACATATCAAACGAATGGTGGCTCAGGGAGCAAGCCACAATGAATATCGTGCAATATTTTCAAGAAATGGCGTTAGAATTTGAAAAAACTGGCTAGTTTTTTCAAATTTCAATCCATTTCCATCCTTGCCATGCTAAGTGCTAGGCGGCAATAAATGGTTTCGGTGTAGTGATAAAGTCCTAGATAACAAAACTGCATCATTATTTTTGGGTTTCCATTGATGCAGGAACATATTTCGGCAATGTAAAATGACGCTAAAATACCGTGACCGTGCCCCTTTAAATGGTATTTCTCACGGTGATTTTGACACTTATATTATGTTTATTTTTAGTACGTCCGATCATTTATTTCCTTGTCCAACCGTTTTTGTTCGGTCGTCACGTGCGATATGATAAGCTCTCTAGTAGATGAGCGTTTTTTTGCTCTTAGAGCAAATGTTGTAATAAATATTGTTTAAATAAAAAAAAGTATATAAATAAAAAGGGCTATTTTCGTAAAGACCGAATAAAAATCCTCATGATAATCAGTATTTAGTTGATACACATGACATGCATGATCTGGATGAATTGTTTGGGTCATTTAACTCATTTTCGTGGAAAGTACACGAATAGCGATTTACAGCTGAAGTTGCAAGTTTTTTCGAATATCAAGAAAATATTCCCGTTTTTTGATGAATTTCTTTTCTTCTCGTCCGCTTGCCTACTGACACTACTAGTCTTGACATCGGTTGGCTGAAGTCAAGTGATCGTAATCTTGGTATATGCTAATTACGAGAAAGGTGGCTGTCGGGCACAGAGACAAGCCTTTCGAAAGAACAGACATTTGGAATTCTCCGAGCAACAGTCGAGCCCATGGCCTGCTGCACAGTTGTCAGGAGGCTCGATCTGTATTAAACGTACCAGACATACTTATAAATAATAACTGAATATCAATCCTACCTTGTCAGATTTTTAAGATGCTGCAAGCGATATTGTCTTTCGATTCATGATCGTGGGATGCGACGAAGTTGATTTTTAGGTATTGACTTGCGTAGTCATTGCAGTTCCTGTACATGTACGTTTCTTACCGAATAAGGCAACCTCTTTTTTTATATGCTACTAAAAGCAAGTCCGAGAAAGCAATTTCTAGTTAGCGAGCAGAGTATTAACGAAAGGAACACCACGAACTTTGCTTTAACATGCGAATGCATTAATGATCAATGTTTGTCTCATTCGAGGCGCGTGATTCTCACGACGGCATAAATAATTTAATATTTGAAATGAAGAATCAAGATGACAACCAGTCATAAGAGACATTTGTAAAAGGGAAAGTCCCCGAAGTAGCAAAGAATAATGTTTCAAAGTGTGGTATTTCTTGGAATTGTTTTCGAAAATTATCTTCAGATATTCATGTTAAATCGGAACTCCCGACATGCGTGTGTTATTCAAGTAACTTGATAAACATTTCAATTAGACCTTGCTTAAGAGAAAAGATTTCTGTCGCGCAGTACGAAAAAACAAGGAGCTTATGCACCGACGACGACGCCTAGTTAAACCGAAATTATACTTTACAAGCGAAATTCGTGATTCTTTAAGGGATGATCTGTTTGGCACGCCAATGGCTCTGCTTAAGCTAAGTATGCAACGACGGCATTCAATTCCGAATGGAAATACGAAAAATTACCCGCCGTCGTCCACGTTCGTTAGACGACGCACAACTTGGTCATTTCACGTTGTTGTTTTGTAGAGGACGGCAAAGAAATCCACAAAGATTTATAACGCACGTGCAAAGCTATTGTTTTGCTCATGAAACCTTTGTGACGTTTTCATTTTGATCATCGTCGTGGTTTTTTTAAGCTCCATAATCTGACTTCACAGCGAATATTCAGTTTTAAGCTTTTGGTGTGCTTTCGTGTGGCACTTCCTAACCAGCTCCTTTAGGTGTAACGTTTTTTTGAAGAAAAACACGAGGAAGGTTAAGGGGAAAAAAAACTCATATGGAGGAAGACGGAACCAAAAGGAAAGAAGAAAGTGAAAGGATATTAAGATAATTCAGTTGTCCTGACTCGTAGGATATTTTTCATATGTCTGCTCACGATTTATTTCATTTAAATCTACTCTATTTTCATTTATTTTGTTTTCATTTTCATTTTCGTAATTTCTAATCAGAATCGGCAGATTCGCTGGGACAAGTTTCACTGTTGGAACTGGAGATATCATTAACATCAATAATCCTTATTTGTTCTTCGCACAGTTTTTCAACAAAATCGATTCTTTCTTGAAGATTCTCTCTTTCAGTGTAAAATCCGTTGGAGACGGCTATGGTTAATGCTTCCTCGGCTGTTTCTTTTGCCAGTTGGTATATTCCCTGGCGATAAAATTGATCCGAGCGAGTTTTAAGAAGTTGCACTCGTGTGCCTGTTGGTATACAAACGCCAAGTTGGTACTGGACAAAGTCTAAATGTTCTTTAGCCTCTTTGATGTCATCAGATGCAATAGATTTATGGCGTGTTCGCGCGGCAGTTGAACTGCAATCGAGAAGCAACGCTGCAAGTTTAAGGTGAATGTATGTTTGCTTCTTAACTTGAACTCTTACTCGGGAATCTCTCTTGCAGAAACGGATCGCTTGCTCATAATAGTGTCTTGCATTTTGTCGAGCAGTGTTTCGCGCTGTCGCATTCCTTTCGCCATCCGGGATCATGCTCATGTAAACTAACCAAACTGAGCCATAGTTGTAGTACAACTCGGCCCAGTCCTCTGGCGAATCGTGGTTTTGAAGTAAACACTGGCTTCGTCTGAGAAATTCAAAAAGCGGGGAGAGTTTTACAAATTTTCTACTTCTGTAGTCGGCCGCAAGTAAGAAGTACGCTCTTGCTGTTAAAATGTTCGGATTTCTAAGCTGGAGTTGTCGATCTTTTTCTGAATTTATGACCGAGACGAACATTCGTTTACTGTTTTTGAACTCTTTGTGATAAGAGAACGCCACTCCGCGCTCTATTTTCAGGGCTAGTTCTAAATCAGAATTCTCTCCACTCCCACATCGTTGTAGATAAGACGTAACAAGACTTTCGTGCTCTCCAAACCTTCCATTGTCCTGTAAAAGCTCAAGTTGTTCCATGATTCGCTCACACTGCGGTCCGTTTAGATATCCTTGCTTCTTGATTAAAGGCAACAACGGCGCCACGCTCACTGTAAACAAATCACTCGAGTCTGGCTGGTTGAAGTTTTGTGCTTCATGAAGAGGCTGCAGTCGGTAGTCGCTTTTCTCCGTTGCTGTCTTCTGTTGTTCAAGACTGCTGTCTGACCGAACCTCGCCGTTGCTTACACATTTGTGTTCGTTGTCATCTAATTTGCTTGATATCCCGACTGTCACGAGTTTAAAGTTTGTCAGCCGAACGGTGTATGATTCTGTGTCAACGTCTGCCTGAGCTATTACGGAGGTTGTATCGTCTAGTGGAAACGCGAATGTTTTGTCGAAATCATGCTCGTGGCAACACTCCTGCCCTTCAGATCCTGGTTCTCTTGCAAGTGCTTCATCGATTTCGTTGGATGAACAGTGCTCACTGAGTTGTGACGCAAGGTTACTCATTTCAATAGATGAAAACAACTCTTCACATAATGGTCTTTGGTTCTTGATTTTGTCAATAAATTCTACTTCAGTTGTTTGTACGAGCCTTAATGGTTTCTTGTCGCTTATTGCTTCAACAGACCGTATTTTGCGTACTAGTTCAAAGGTCCATCGGGTATTTTTTTTACCATGCGCTGAAGGAACCAAAATAGCCACAGTAAAAGATTCAAACGCGTACCTTGAACTTTGCGATGGTCTTGAATAAGCTGATTCCTCGTGCTAGAGGCGGGAGATCATTAAATTTAAATTTAGGCTAAAATGTCTTCGCTGTAATGCATTAATGTTTTCAGGGCTGAGGGAAAGCGAACGATACTTTTCTTTCAATACACACTGAGGTCAGTGCAGTGACGACGAGTGTCGATTAAGACGTGCGTGTAGAAGAAATGAAATATTCATGATTCTAAGAAAATAAACGAACATTTGAATATCTTGGAAAGGGAAAGTCCCTTTTCCTTTTTTTCTGTCAATATCGCTTTCACAAAGCAAATAAATCGATATGATAATTTCTACAATTCCTTCCGTTTTGTTTGCATGAAACTGCTGACGTGTGAACTGAAAAGAAAGTGCACCAGAATTTTTCGTAAACAGATCCTTCAGTGTTTAATCTACTGTATGTATACAAATGACAACAAAAAAGAGCGTGAAATGTGCTCAGTCACGATATTTTGAATTATTTTGGCACGAACAAAATTACCTTTAAATTGAAAGAAACCTGAAAATAATACTTTACAAAGATAGAAAAACACCAGAGATAATAATCATAAAGGAACAAGGATAGTTAAGGATGGAGACGATTGCGCGCGTCATTTTCTTTTTGTGAGTATCACGTTGATGGCGCCCCTCTTTTTACCAAATAAAAGATGCTGTTAAATCTTTTAAGAAAATAATGCGCGCTTCACGTCTGAAAACATTGCTGCTGCGCTCAGCGGTTTTTCTTGACGTCCAAGGTGCATTTTCCCTAGAAAAATTAGAAACACCATCTTCTATTTGGTTTCAACATAGCTTGAAAAGCGAAATGGCTGACTGGTGATTGCATTAGCAACACAACATCCGGTACGAACGTGCTCTGTAATCTGATCTTAAAACAAATATTTGCCCGAGAAGCGAAACTTCGAGGGCAAATATGCTAGTCTGAAGAACATCAAATTTCCAAGGGGCAACTACGAGACCGATAGTTCCGAGACATAAACACTCTATTGTCTTTAGTGTTCGCCACTAAATTTTCTCCTTTTTTCGATGAAAGCCGTTGAAGTGAAATGTAAAATTTGAAAAGGAAAACAAACAAAACCCACTCAATACAAATTAATTGTTTTATTTTCTATAAGCCTGCTTGTTTGCAGAAAAATTTTTACGGACGACTACCATCCATCCGGGTATTTTCCTCGGACGGACACTATGGGCTGATAGTGAACACTATCGCGTCACGTGATCAGTTCGCACCAATAAGAAGCGGGTAAATTTAATGGTGAACTTCAATTAGTTTTAGAAACACAATTGGAAGTTTGGGAGAATGAGAAATGTTCCGGGAATAGGAGCCGACAGGCGAGTGTGCCGACAGTCTTTTCGACTTCTCCGGCCAAACTTCCACGAGTGTTTCTACAAGTCATTAGTATAAATCTACTACTGTTCTATCACGTATGTCGTTCTCTGATTGGCTACGTAACTCGCCATCTATTTGACAGATAGATTCCATGTTGCCGTGCGTCTGTTCAGTAATAGATCACAGATGAAGTCAAAATGTGGTAAGAACAAAAAATTTGCACTCGAGGCGATAGCCCAGTGTGTCACTGATGTTCTTGCCACATTTTGACGTCTTATGTGGTCACGGCAACATGGAATCTATTTGCTTTATATAACAAAGAATCAAACTACGACGCAAAAAGTTCAAAATCTTTCAACGTATAACTTCGAAAGCCGTCGTTTGCTCGCTTTGGTAAACACGACAAAAGCCATCAGTTGACGTAATCTGTTGTCTACAAAATAAAGCAATCTCATTGGTTGCTATACGTAGCAATGAGTTGTGATTGGTCGTAAAAAATTACGAGTCTTGGACGTTTCTTGAATATTGCGGGAGTGTGTGCGGGAGTATGAGATACTCTTCCCATTTAATAATACACTCTCGATCAGATTTTCATCGTCGTGGTTTAGTTATGCAGTAGACGGGAGGGGAAATCCACTTTCTTTTCCCTGTCCAAAACCCAATAACCCGACCAGACCAGATTGTTGGTACTTGCACTAACCTTGACCCTTTCCTCTACAGAGCTACCACTGGCCTTTACTGATAATACGGGTCAACTAGTTGGCTGTGATGCAGTAGTCGAAGATTTCCTTGACAAACATCCGTTTGCTGATACTGATGACAAGCCACGAGTAGTGACTATAAAGGAATCACCTTTCACTGCCTCTTTGTTGTCTGAAGAAGCCATGGGCAAAATTCGTTGCCTAGAGACCGAGATTCAAGAAGACATCGGTAAGAGAGGTATTGCAAATCTTCACATTGCTGACGAGCTTCTGAAGGCGGCACTCGTGTTGTCTCATAGTTCCTCCGTGGCTATACACTTCGGTTTCCCTTGTAACACCAATGAAGAGTTCCCGGATGAGACCGATGGACCTCTTGGGGCAATCGTGTTGGGCAAAGCCCTAAAAACTCTTGGAAAGGAAGTGACGTTTATCGCAAGTTACTACCACGTGAAATTAGTGCAGGAACTTGTGCGAACCTTGTTGGGGAATAACGCATCTGTTGTAGAGTTCACGCCACAGCGGACGCATGGCTCGGGTGGGGTTGGAATGGCTGCGAATAAACTTTTATTCCACGATGCAGCTCATCAAATGAGTCCCCAGTTTGACGTTTTGGTTGCCATAGAAGCGGTTAGCAGGTCTGCAGAGGGACGTTACATGACCATGAAAGCAAGGGATTTATCAGATATTTGTAAAGTCAGCCCAGTTGATGAAGTTTTCATTCAAGGTACCTGTGCATATTTTGAGAGTTGTAATGACCGTGCCCACGACTGTGTGGTGCTGGACTGTTGACCCTGTCGTCTAAGATCCAGTCCTGGTCATTAAAGTATGGCCTCTCTAAACCTTCACGCCGTTGCCACACCCTGTAGTTTCACATAACAGAGACAAGAACGAGAGAACGCGCTGAGAACAACACTGATTTGAATTGGCAAAATGAAATGAATTATTTGCATCACCAATGCAGAACCAAGGGAGACTATTTTTTCCTTAGTTATCCCTGATTATACTTTTTAATGCTATTTTTTGTCTTTTCAGCCAAAAAATCGGGGAAGATTACTACTATAGGTATCGGTGATGGTGGAAATGAGATTGGTATGGGAAAAGTTCACCAGCGAGTCATTGAGCACATTCAAAATGGACAAAACATAGCCAGTACGGTAGCCACTGACCATTTAGTCACTGCGGGCGTATCCAATTGGGGTGGATCGGCTTTGGTGGCAGCCCTGCGGATCTTAAACCAGTGCCCAGTGCACTCGCGGTACGCTAGACGTGGTGCTGGAACAGACGGAGTTAGTGTTCCTAAAGAGGATGTGCTGATTACAGTGGAAATGGTAATGGTCTTAGTTAAACCGTTAATGCCCCATACATAATGTCAGTTCTCTTTTATACTGGAAGCGCGGTGGTCTAATGGTCGAGCGGTCCTGGTTCCTGGTTCGAGTCTTGGCAAGACTCATTGTGTTGTGTTCTTGCGGAAGACGCTCTTCTCTCGCATTGCCCTTCCCCCCCCCCCCCCCCCCAGGTGTATAAATGACTAGCGGTAAATTTTATGCTGGGGGGTAACCCTGCGATTGACTAGCATCCTATCTAGCTGGGGTAGAAATACTCCTAGTCGCTTCATGCTACAGAAACTGGGATAAGCTCCGGCCTGATGGGCCACTTGGCTCGTATGCAGACTTTACCTTTACATAATCGTTGACGGTTGCCTTTTGATCTTTAGTCTAGAACATCTTCAATTTTCTTATGAGCAATTCTGCGCTGCCGTTGTTGCTTAGAATTTCCACAATTACAGAATTTTCCTTTAATGTGGTTTGCTCTATTTTCAGGAGGAAGAAATACTCAGATTTCTCGTTGAGCTTGGAGTGTGTGATGGTATATCACAGAGGAAAGAAATGTCAGTGGATGGTCAACCGTTTCACCCCGTTCACAAAGATAAGCTGCAAAAACTGTTCACTTTAGCTGCGTCGCCAAAGATTTAACTAGATACTACCAGCTGTTCAGAAGTGTCTTGACTAACTAGATTCACTGAAACTGCTTTCCTAGTCGTCAAATTAATTACATTTTTTAAAATGTGATTGATGCAGACAATTCTCTGTTTTACCTGATTTAATTTACATATTTATTGATCTACTAATTTATCGATTAAATTATCTGTTTATTGGTTGTTATCAGCGTTCAAGGCTAAATCTTTTAGACACTAACATAATCTTTGTACAAGTGTATTCTGTATTTTGCACTAATTAATCTGCAAAGCTGGAAATCGGACAGTGTAATCGGACAGTTGGCTATAATCGAACACCTGTAGAATTACACGAGCCAATCATTTTAGGTGTTCTCAACTAAATCCTCCAATCACAACATTGATTTGAATTTGTCGAGGCTCATCTCCGGTGGCTGTTTTCAAAAAAACTATTCTACATTTTTTCCGGAAATTATAATTGCGTGGTCCAATTCTGTCTGTAATCGTATCTCTAATAAAATTCTCAATAGTGATTGGTTCTCTGCGCGCCTACTTGTCACGCAATCGCGCGCGATCACGTTGGTGTCCAATTTTGGGTATCTTTGAAGGTTTTAGAATTGGATACCCACGGGATTTGCACGGCAATAACGCGCGTTTGAACGGCTGCCCTCGGTTCGCAATGTTTCCTCTGTTATCAAAACTTGTGAAGAGCGCCATAGAGTCGTTTTCGCTCAAGTAACTTTTTTTTAATTCCAAATTTGTTATACATACGATTAATTAGTAATAGACCACTTTCGATATATTAAAATTCAGCCTAAAACAAAAGACCTCAGTACGAGGCTCTGTGGAATAAATACAGAGTTTGTAGGGTTTATTTCCCAGAGCCTTGTACTGAGGTCTATTGTTTGAGACTGAGTTTTAATATATCAAAATTGGTCTGTTGGACATCTAGTCGTACAATTCAGTTCTAGCCGCCATTGCCATGAAAATTTAAGCTCCATGAACAAGGAGCTGCTGGGAGGGGGAGGGAGGGACGGAATTAACTAATTAACACAGTACTCCAGTTAAATACATCATTCGATTTATTGTTGTGCGATTTCGTTTCGTATCAAACTACGACAATCTCTTTTCCAAACGCATCATTCTCGACCCCTCTTTTCTTTTGCGATGGTTTAGGGGTCGAGAATACTAAACGCATTAAATACAATGACAAAAATTCCTACATTGACAACTACAGTTTTATTTAGGACTATTTTATTGGAAATCTCAGTGCGTTACTATCACCCGCTAGTAAGGAACTGTAGCTCTCTCTAAGGCACTAAGGCTTTGTGTGGCATAAAATCGCATTTTACGAAAGACCAAATTCTTAAATCTTACAAACTATCCGCGTGTCTCTAGTATCCTCTTGTAACCTTTGTACGTGCCTCTGACAAGGTTATGATTTTCACTAGCGCGTTACCGAGCTACAGTCTCTTGCACGCTATCGTACCCGAATACCTTTTGGATTGAGCATCTTGAACAGAATATTGAAATTAAGGGCGCGTTCGTTTGGGATATTCCGGAATAAGAATATATTCCGGAATATATTCCGGCTATTCTGCTGCTGGGAGCAGAGTAGCCGGAATGGAAATCCAGGTATTCCGGAATTAGAATAGCTCCCAATCAAACGCTTACTCGCATTATTCCAATTATTCTTATTCCAGATTGATCCCAAACGAACGCGCCCTAAATAATTTAGTGCCTTCCTGTGACTAGCCGGGTTGTTTTCCCGAGAAGTCTAGTCGGGTAGTCGTGGGTAAAGAGCTAAGCACACTGCAATACACTTCAGATAAAATAATTAGAACGTGCCTTCGGTCAAAAATTACTATAATTTCTGTTGTAACAAAAGATTTTTGGTTAAAATAGGTTATAATTCCCTAGTTATGTTTCACGTGAGTCAAACCAATATACAATAAGTAGATGCACTTTTGCAATGTAGGGTTTATTAAGAAATAAAATTGATGATGATGATTAGGACTTTTAGTTAATGTACTCTGAGAAACAGATGCAAGTTGATGGCGAGTTCCATTTGATCACGATTAATGGCGTGGCAACTTTTTGTAGTGTTCGCGGTATTCTACATGTATAAAAGTCCACGAAACTAGTCCGTGTTGCTATCACCCAGAAAACAGAATCCCGCTTGCTGATATAAGCGCAACAATTCAGGTTTCCCCCCTTCCTTTCGCAAAGTTACGTGGTGGTAAGTTGTATCCAATTTTTATATAATTATCCACCTGTCTCAAGGTGTTACATCCAGTCACTTTGGTGAAATTGTTTACTTATTGTTGTGTGATTTCGTGCGTAGGCTTACAATTGCCTTTGCTCGGGCAGTAAGTGGCTTTGCCTACATCTTTAGTGAAAATGATATAATATTAATAAGATAAGATATCTAAACAACAGCAATTGTTCGATTGACTGGATGAGCCAACAGCCGCCTGATAGTGAATCAGGAAACCTCTTCCACACTGAGTCCCCCATTGTGGTGAACTTCCTTCTCCTTATCCGGGATAACTTTCCGCCTTCTTTGCCGCAAACGGATACAGAACCGGACCAGGAACACCACAAGTATGAGCAAGACCACGAACATGACAACACTGACAGCTATTAGAACATTTCTCACGGTGTTGTTTGTTTCAGCCTCCGTTACCATCGGGTCTTCTTCTTTTGGTACACACTGAAAGTCTCTCACGCTTGCACAGTAATCCGAGGAGAAAAAGACGTTTTCTGGCACGCTTTTGAACCCAGTGTTCAGGCGGATGATCTTGCTCAAGGTGAGAGAATTGACCTTGTCAATTTCCTGTCAATAAATTAAACCCAAGATTAAGTCAGTGTTGTTGTTAGAAGGATGAACCAGACGCTTTCAGTGAAAACTAGAGAACGCGGAGTTAATTTCTCAGTGAAACTGTAGATATTAATGAGCTACGCTGTTCTGAAGAGACTCAGGGAAAAATGAAGCAGCTGCTCAGGAGGCTTTTGGGTTGTTGAGACATGATGCCATTATATAGAAACTCTGAAGTCTTGAAGATGGCATAAATACGGGAAAGGTGAAAATTATATTGATGATAGAGCTTTCTCCGTTTTTCGGACGAGCAGGGATTATCATTGGAAAGCGGAAGATGCTTATACAGATGGTCGGAGCCCATGAAAGCGAACCTTTGAAGTTTTTGAACCAAATATGTGCAAATTAATACCTCTTTAGAGAGATCACGCTCATACCAGAACCTATCACCGTCTCTGATTCTCAAGAAGTTACGCATCACAATCCTGCAAGAGAGATCATGTGGGGCATTTTATCTTTTTCAGTGAAGTTACCAGAGATTAACACAGAAGTTGCTGATGGCTGGATGATAAATGGGTTATTGACCATGCTTGAGGTCAGCATGGCTAGATATTGAACAAGATCTTTTTTGAGCGTTTATGGACCGAGACGGAGTAGAGGTCCATAAACTCGTTCTTTACCGAACAAGCTTGATCGATGAATGATTTGTTATATGGAAAACAGAACACTATTTTCCTGCGGGTCACAGCGGGCAATTCCGAACGGGCAAGAGAGCTTCATCTTGCCCGCTCGAGTAGCCAATCACAGTGCGGGATTCGGTCCATCTTGCACGCTCACGGAGCCATATAGTAAAACTGCATATTTTTTGGTCTCATAAGCTCAAATGCAGAGTGTTAATTCATTGACGTTGTTTCACTTACGCTCTAAAGGTCGGTCCCAGTTCACTGCCACTCTCGTGGTCCTCGGCCAATCCTCCTACCCATAAGTCTATATTGTTAATGTCGTGGTAAACTTCCTCCATCTTCTCAGCAGTCTTGGAATCTTTTGTGATCTCCGAAAAACTGCTGAGTCCTTCATGAAAAGAAAATGCCTGTACTTTAGATAAAGAAAAGCTCAAGGAAAAGCATAGATTGAAGTAAAATGGGAATCCAATCACTCTCAACTCTCTAAAGTAGGTTTTTACAGTCTGACAGGGGCAACAGCACGCTTAATTTTAGCCTAAATTTTTCAAGTTTGCCGTTTATAATCCGTGCCAATCTCTTCCATTCTTAACTATCGTTGACCGTTTATTATTTATGACCTCTTTTTTGGTGTTTTTCTATCTTACTAAACTTATATTTTCAGGATTCCTTCAATTTCGAGGGAATTTTGTTTGTGGCCAAAATAACTTAAAATACCTTGACTGAGCTACTTTGCAAGCAGAGAGTACTTGGTAGGTAGAGGAATTGGAAAAAAATTTTAATATTGGGTAAAACCTAACTGCTGCGAATACCTTTCAGCCCAAGAGCCTTTCTGACGGAGTTATAATCTGGTAACCCATGATCTCTTCCACGCTGAATGTTCTTGGACGCTAAATCTTGGCCAAGTTCACGGCCGGACGGAAACAAAACGTTCCGCATGTCATCTACCATCTAGTTAACACAGAAAGAAGAGACAATTAACATTTTCCATTCGAAAGTTCTTACATTGCTGTTAACAGTTACAAGCGAGTTCCTGATTACAGGGTTCCTTTCTTAGCGGTGACGTCCAAGTCGTGGTTTAATGATACCCATACAATTCATCTAATATCCAGTAAGTTAAGAAGACGGTTTTCGTGAAGAGAAACGATGGTCAATTGTGGCTGATATTTGGGATTCTTGCAATAACTCTGTTGTCATAATTCTTCAAGATATCCACTCTGAAGCCCCTTGTTCTTATAAACAGCTTGTTTACGTTTACAAGAAAAAGAAAACAAACGGGGGTTACAAACATTATCCATAGACAACGTATGGTCTAATAAAAATTTTCTGGTTTACTTGACGTTTCGTATGCTCCAACATAGTACATCTTCAGAAGTGAACGGTTATAACTGTTACAAACATTTAAAAATACAAAAAATAAAGAGGGGAACTGGAGACGAGATAAAAAACAATGACAAAATTGATACTACCGAAAGTTGATACGGTAGTATTTTTATATGTTTGTAACAGTTATAACCGTTCACTTCTGAAGATGTATGTTGTAGCATACGAAACGTCAAGTAATCCAGAAAATTTTTATTAGACGATGTGTTGTCTATGGATGTTTGTAACCGCCGTTTGTTTTCTTTTCCTTGTAAAGTTGAAATGGCCGAAGAACAAGAATATTTATGTTGTTTACGTTTGTTGTAACAAAATTGCAAAAAGGTCAAAGTGCACCTAACACCAAAAATTGTTTTCGCTAAAATAATAAGGCTTAGTTTGTGTAGTAACTTGGCGAAAATTTTTTTTGATTTGGTTAAATCCTCGAATTTTTATGCCCCGTCATTTTCGAAAATTTAAGGTGGCTCTGAACCCCCTTCGTAGAATTTTATTAAACTTTGCAAAAAATTGCATCTTATCATGCTGATTAAAATTCGATAATAAAAAATGGGGGTCACCGAGCTCGTTTTTGAGTTATAAGCGCTTAAAGCTAAATTTAGGGGTGTTTTTAGCAGGTCATATTGTTGCTATGGTAACCTATTGTGCCACAAAAATAACAGCAACTTGTTCCTCGATGATTGGGTAGTTTGTTGATACCGTGACTTTGGCATCAACCGGTATAGACTGGTTGTAATGACCCATCAAACTGTGAGTCTTGGAAAGTACTGGAAACTCTATTCAGCCACCTTAAGGCAGAGAGCATTTGCTGCGCTGACTGACTACTGTTTCTCAGATTAGATCCAACAGCCGATGCATGAATCGATAGAGAAGCGGATTCCTCTTCCTAAAAATCCAGCCGTCGAACGAATTCATCTGGTTTGAAATGCATAGAACAGATCAACGAACTCCTAGACGGCTCTCACAATTAAATGCTTTTCACGTTTCGCTTTCACGAAATCGACCCATCGCTTTCTATACGTTTTTTCTCTTCAAGCCGATCATCTCTAAATAAAATCGGTATGACCGGCATGTAGCGTAATACCTCCTGTCAGTTTGTTGGGTTGCTATATCCCCTTTACAATGCACCTGGCTGGCAATTTTTAGAACTACTACCTCAGTGTTTCCCACAAAAACAAGTAAATATGCGAGCTACAGAATCATCGTGTTCTGGATTTGACGTCACATCCGGCCCTCGACCCATGCTCCATTAAACTCGGTCGCGAACCAAAATGGTGGCATTTCGACGCACTTTGACGGGGCATAAAAATTCGAGGATTTAACCAAATCAAAAAATTTTTGCGCCAAATTACTCTTCAAAATAAGCTTTATTATTTTAGCGAAAACAATTTTGGCGTTAGGGGCACTTTAAGTTTCGGGTAAATAAAATGAGAAAAGAATCGATAAAAGCGTGAAACGTCCTCATGATGGAAGAGAAAACGAAGGATTTAAATGATTGTTCATTACAAGCCCAACCTTTAAGTCTACTTCCTGTGCGGGTTGTCTCACTGCTCCCCTAAAGATAGGCTCTATTCCTCCCTCCCTTGACACTCTTTCAGGTGAGAAGTAAGCGTCTCTAAGAGCAAGGTGGCCATAATGAGACATCGTACCATCCTCTTCAAACCGCCACAAGTGAGTGTTGACTTGACTGTGACCAAATCTAAAATAAAACATGATTGAATTACAAATTACTACAGAACTTTGCTTAGGGCGTTTCAGCTTGTGTAAACGTAGGAGACAATTGAAAGCTTGTGCAAATCTAGCATTTGCATTACCTGAATGCTGCTGTAGACATCATGTTGCTCATACCAACGTTGATACTCGTATTGTACCCCTGATAAGCAGGAATGTATTGAGTGCCTCCCAACGTGGCTGGAAGATATTCACGGAACGTGATGGCCTGGATCTCAGCCGCTACCAGGCGACGCGCGTATTGAAATATTTGTTCATCTGTGGCCTGGGGATTAGAAAAACGTTTGACGAACACTTAAATTTTCTTGTTGCTGCTTTAAGTTACATACAATGAATAAAGTAAAGCTTCCACACAGAAAGGTGATTTAATTATCTGTGACAGAGTTCTAATGCTCGTTTTTCGCATGCATAAGTAAGCAAATTATGCATTACGCATGACAGAAAGGGGTGATTATACACATTAGGTAAAACCAAGAGAGAAGAAGGAATATATAGGTTGATGAAATTTACCTGTGGATTTTTGCCTTTGTACTCGTCGCAGAGGCGGTTGTGTTCCCTTACAAACAGAGTATGCATTGAAATCAGTCCCGGCTGTTCGTTTGCTCTCGAATCTCCCGCGGCCAGCAGAAGACCTGCATCACGACCAACTGGGTTGTCATTTGATAAAGCTTCCGTGTTTTTCTGTGAAACAAAAAAAAAACAGGGAGCCAATTATCTTTTGTTCAACCTCGTACTCTAGCTCGTAGCTACTTCCTTTCGTAGTTTTTTCCCGTGATAAATCGTTAAATTAATGTTTTTTTTTTCCAGTTGCATCTACAACTAGGCGCAAAGCTTAGTTCTTTGTTTTGTAACGTACCGGCAAGAGTTCTCCAAGTCCGACTTTCATCTTGCCATCTTTAAATTGTCTTAACGCTCTGTTTCTTTCTTCTGTTTCCCCATACACGACAGAACCATCAATGTAAGAAGTGAGCTTGTTTACTTGTTGCCTCGGGGTGTTGGTACTGCGGCCAGTACATCTGATGAAAGAAAAAATATTAATGATCGTTAAATACTACCCCAGCCAATCGCAAACTCGAACTACTTACACAGTCGAATATCGCGTTAGTGTAAAGGACAAATTCTTCAAAATGTTTTGGTGTCTCTATATTGTTAAAGCAAGCTATTTTGCAGTTTTTGTCTAGGAAACCGGCGCATATTATCAAATTATTTCACTGGGCATTGACCGTAGTTTTTGATACTTTAAAATAAAAAGAGTTTTGTTTCCGCCAACTCAACTGAGTGTTACGCATGCACGTAGACAAAATAATTTGATACTTTTTAATAATTTTAAAGATTGGCTTGCTGGTGACACACGTATTTGCTCTAGACCTCAGGGTAGCAATCCTCTGTTTTTGCTTAGAAGGCTATTTACCCCGCCCCCTACTCCTTCTACATATTTGCTGGTCAATTTCAATAGAAACAATTTGTATTAAACCTGTTAAAAGTTGTCCGCACGAAAGTAAGGTAAACATTGCCTTTGTTCTGTCTGTCAAAGTGAATATCTCCCTGTATAAAGACAAGATAAGAAAGTTCACTTCACTATGAGTCCATTTACTCATTATGTATAGTTCTTTCAGATCAAAAGAGTATATATATGGCCATTTTTGCAATTGAAGTATATGTAATATAAACATTGGAAACAGGCTCAACTTCCCTTTTCAAAAGGTCTCTTAACTGACCTTTGGAACTTCAATAGGAAGCCATACGTCACTGAAAATATCTGCAAACTCTCGATTAGCCAGCGTGCCTGATGAATCTGTGTCATGCGCCAAGAACTAAAAATAGTAAAGAGTGCAAAAATGAGAACCTGCCAACTTCTGCTGGTACCACATTGCATTATCACAACAAATAACGTGTAGCAAGTATATGCAATAACAAATAAAAAATGCATCTTACTACCTTGACATGTATTTTACGGATTAAGACATGTAACTCTCGTTTTAAAAAGAGCGTTAATATTGTGTACTTTACAACAATTACTTTGAGGGACTAAGAATGATTTTAAAGCAGAAATTGTCCTTAAACATCTTTGTTATACCTCCCAACTCAAATACGTTTTCTCATTGGAGGAAAACGTGTCACGTGCCGTGGGTCAAACCTCACTAACTCTCTAGGGCGAACAAAACTCACTAACTCTCTAGGGAAACAACAACATGAACTTTCGATTCGCACGTGATCAGGTCATGCTCAGTGAAGCCGCGGAAAATTTGAGCCAGCCGGCGTAAACAGCAAACGATTTCTTCGCAGTTTTTTTCTATTTTTGAGTCGGGAGGTGTAACAAAACACTTAATGACTGGCCCCGCAGGAAACAGTAAGTTTTGTTGCCCCTCGGCCTCAATGTTGAAGGTCTCGGGGAAACAAAACTCACTATTTCCCTTGGGGCAGGTCATTAAGTGCTTAATAATTCCAAATACGGATTTAATAATCTGACATACCTTCAGACATCTCCATGGACACAAAAAGTCAATCCCTTCCTCCTTATTAGTACACAGAATAAGAGATATATTTTCCCTCGCAAAATTCATAACCTAACTAACAGGCCGGCTGACTTAGTTATTCAATGTTTGGCTGAGAGATATATTAGCTAGATGGATTTTAAATAGCAATACTTTACCTGTCCCCAGGTAGGATGAAAATCGCTGATTCGCCGAGCGCTAATTTTGGATTCAAGCTGCAAAAGAACATGAATTAGTTGAGTGTTTAGTCTTTTAATTGATTTCTCTCGACTTTCTCTAAGATCACTGGTTAGAGGTGAGAAAGCGACAGTTTTTCTTTTCAATCTCCCAGACCTTTTTACAATAGCATAGATATAAGATTTAGGGTCACTGTTGTACAATTATATTCTACGGAAGGCGAACTTAAAAAATGCATGCTAGTTAGCAAGGAGAGTATCTGAGCTGATCTTGAGACTTAAACTCTTGACCTTAAGTTCTACAGACCTTTCATTGAGTAACCTACCTGCTGAAAAAGCTCATTGCTGATTTTTCTTGGTGAGGGCCTGTTAGAACCCAACCCGTAAATTGCGTCAACATATCGACAGTTTCCCGAGTTTTTCTGCTCAGGAGTGCAAGCGCCTGCGGGCAGTGCGATGCCGTCAGCGTACATGGCAGGTGCATCACGTGCAACGTCCTCCTGTGCAGCGCCCCAGAACACGTGATCTTTGTTATTTGAGGTTCCATCGAGACGCCTATGAAGAAAAATTGCAGGTCCGCTATGCGTACGTACCTTACCTACGAATTATAGTAAACGGTTTGAACCCAGGGTATTAGTAGTTCGTCTTGTGTGATCGTCCGGGTGAGGCCAGTTCTGACGTCTCGACAACCTGAGCGGAAGTCATCTTCAGAGTCAAGGGATTCAGTAGTGTTTGTCAGTCGATGGTGTTTAAATAGTCCGGTCCACTGAAAGTGATTAGTCAGTTTAGCCGTGATGGTAATACTGTTGTTGGGTGTTTGGCGAATACAAGGCCAGAGGTTGTTACCTATCACATTAAAGAAATTGGCAGCACTTGAAAACTGTGTTCGGCCACCTTAAAACGTGGCGGAAACACCTCACAGTACTTCTTGAAAAAGTCCGACTTATATTTGGACGAGATTCTTGCGTTCTTATAAATTCAAGGTGCAACTAGCCAAAAGATCTCTAAACTAAACACACTAATACATAAAACTAGACAAACTGAACAGGTTGGTTTTTTGAAAAAAAAAACAAAAACAAAAAAAAAGCGTTCACATAAAGGGAACCAAGAACTTTCTGGTTTGTAGCCCCTCCTTAAGCCCGGAAGTTTATATCGGGGGACAAGGAATGTACAGGGGCATTTTTACCCGAGGGATGTTTGCGTCGGCGATGTGGGAACTCTTTGGTTCGGTTTTCTGATTGTTTTGTCTCAGTGAATTTACGATTCTTATTACTTGCTTGCTTAAGTGTCTCTTTAAGCGTCAATCAAATGTGAATATACGACTTCCGCAGCCATTCAACCATTCAAAATCCTTTTAGATTGAAGGTCTCTAGAGCTGATTTGAAGCTGAATTAATGCGTCACACGAGCTCCTCCAATGTGTTGAGTTTTATCATTATGCGTGATAGTTGAAAACAGGAAATGATCCCAATAGAGTGACATGATGTTGTTATGCTCCAATATCGACATAGGTCAAACACTGGCACAAGTCATTAGTCTAGAATCATTATTTTTTTGAAAAGTGATACAAACAAAGCTAATACGTGTGGGTTAATTTATTTAAGCAGCAATTCACGCCATGATATGTTTCACTGATATCTGCTCATTTATCTGTTTACATTACAATCTTACTAATTCGCACCTGTAGTCTGAAAGAGCGTCAGAAGTGAACCGGACAGAATTATTCTACTTTCTGTAAAAGTATGACAAGACAATTTCCGTTTACATGAACTGTGTACCTTAGTTGCGTGTCGTGCAATATCCAAAGTTAAACTTCTTTTATTTCGGTTCGGTATTGTTCGCGGCTAAAACCAGGAACGCTGATAAACCCGATTACATCCCGTAACACCCCGGAACACCAAACCCTTCCCAGTATCACCAGCTACTGACCACTGAAAGCAGTTACTCATGTCCTTCGCCAACTACTCACCACGCACCTTAATTCTAACCCAGCCTATTCCGGCGTGTTTTGTAGTTTATTTTTGATAAATCAACAGATTTTGCTGACAGTTTGGAATGAAGAATTGAAATTCGTACTTTATGTGGGAAAAAAAATATTGAGACAAAGATATAAAACACACTCGAACAAACCTAATGAGACATCTCTTGTATTTATGTTCTTCACTTCAACCGCCTCATTGAAACTCGTAACTAAAGTTCTGTTTTCTTTTTTACTATTATTATTCAGTAGCTACACGTTTCAGCTGTGAAAGCTAATGAATGCTTTCGCAAAAGACCAAGAATCTCACTCCTTACCTGTCATCTGTTACGCTTGGCACAGGTCCTACACTCCTACCACCTTGGCACTGGGTTGACGCGGAGTGGATGAGAAATAAAATCAGAAAAATGGAGAACGAGACGTCTGTTGCTGTTTTAGAAAACATTGCACCGCGTTCTTTCACCAGAACTTGAACAGATGTACCTCTGCGTCAATACAGAAAATTGGAAAAAGGGTCAAGTTTAGTGACTAAAATAATCACTGACTTTCTTCCCGGGTGAATTAGAGTAATACATGTAAACATACCTCAAAGTATGCTTTTGCTTGTATGAGGAATTAATCGTTTTTCGATTATAATTTTTGTAGTGTTACGAACAGAAAGAGAGAGAGAGAGCGCGACAAAACCGGCGATTACCATAAACGCTGAATCCATTCCTTGAAATACTAATTAATTTAAATGCTGTTATTGCAGAAGTGCTGTGCATTCATAACTTGTATGATGAATAATGAACCGGTAGTGTGCATGGGCGTGCCGATACGGTCTAACTAGCAAGAATGTGTTGATGCTGCGAACAAGTTGTTTTGTCATGTAGCAATAAGATTATGGATAGCTGTTCATGGTTTTTGCTCTGTCGCCCGTAAAGATCACCTCGGTCACGTGTAAAACGTAAAACACGAAAACGCCTTTAAACGTGGAAATGATTTAACCACGTGTGCTAGAACAAAAATTATGCTTCTTTAGCTTTTGCAAAAGAGTTCAATTTCTGAATATCATAAAAAAAAAGACGAAACCGAGAATTGTTATCCGCGTTGTTGAAAAGAAGTTTTGGTTTATCACAATGAGAAAATGTTTATAAGATATCTATCGGTTCTATTTCCGAGTCAAAGCCATGTAAATCAACAAAGCAAGTGGTCAGCTTATATAACTTTATATGAAGCATTCAAAGAAAACTTTCTAGGAGCTTTCATTTAATTGCATCACCGTGACTCTCAAATAGAGCTGAAATATTGTATTGTAATCTACCACCTGTGACGTTTTGTGCTGTTGCCTTTGTTTGACAGCTTCTGCAGGTTGTTTTTGTTCAGGTTACGTTGTTTTTGCATTCATTTTGAAATACAAGTTCTTGCTGTTTGTGGAATGAACCTGCTGAGTTACATATGATGTTGATACCTGGGTATTGTGTCTCTCACTTTTAGTCTCCAATGAACGAGCCTCTCAAATTAAAGCTCTTCAGCTTTATGTCAATACTTTTGAAAATTTACTAAAGAACTTAGTTTTCAAAATTATGGTTTATTCCTTTTACATATGTAGGGTTAGGTTTAGGGTTAGGGGTAGGACTAAAAAAAAAGGATAGAAACAGTCCACGTCGATCCAAAACTTTGCCATTAACCATTTAGATGTTGCTACATGTATATAGGATCTAAAATGCTGAGGTTATTCCCATACTCAAGCATTATTGCGGTGGCCGAAAAATTATAGAGAGATAGATAGACAATGGTTTGATTTTTCTAAGTGTCTTGTTTGTTTGAAACAAACCCAGATATTTTTAGCCCAGTCCTAAGTAGCTTATGCGCTACTAAGCAAGACGGCCAAGACATAAGCATAAGCAAAAGTGTTTTTCTCAAGCTTATATTTTTGTTCGGTGAGGACTGCATGGTTGACAAGAACTTAGAGTGCTTGCTGATCGGCTGATAGTCTGAGGCTTATGCTAATGCCAACATGTCCTCAACACTGGACACAAGGGCGACATAAGCAAAATCATAAGCACCTGAAGAACGCAAGATTCTGAAATCTTCTTATGCTTATGTGATTCTGTCGCGACCCTCCTCGCTGATGCTTGCTTCGCTAGTGGGGACCGGTTTTAATGTTTGCACTGTTAAGATAACCTTTGGATAGATTACTCTGGATCATTCATTTTCAATGCGTTCACTACATTTTGCCGTCGGCTACATACATTGTCTTGGAACTTAAGTATGTGTAACTTTTAATCTTTCGCCAAAATAAAGTGAAAGTCATCAAAAGAATAGATAATCATAATAAACTGTAAGAACAAATGTTGCCGCTTTTAGTTTAATTAATCCAATGTCGGCTACAAGCTTAATTTGCCAGCACAACAACTTTCGTTTGGAAAGTTGCTTCTTGCGCAGGAATTAAGCTAAAAATATATGACGTGTAATGTCTAGCACAGTTATACCAAACCCGCAATATACATGCGTGCATGGCTTTTTGACAACGGACGAACAAATCACATTTCACTCAACTTTCATATTCTGTTGTTTCTCTTTCGCGTCGCGTTCAAAGATTTCAGTTCTATTAACAATGTTTGTTTCTTTATTTATAATGCTCGTCCCAATTAACACAGCAATGTAAAATACCATGACTCTGAAATAAAGTAATTTCTTTACTTTTTTATTCCACAAACAACGCTGTATTTTCTCCGAGAGCAACGAGACAGACGCCCCTAAATGTGACAATCCCAATCAACCTTCTATAACTTGGCGCAATATCATGCTTTCTGCCCGATTAACCTGCAAGAAGAGACCATTCAGTCATACCAAAGTTAATGATTGACTTCATGTCTGTTGGATTATGCGTTGCCGCCTAAACACCTACAAAGGGGCTACCGCTTTGAATACCCTTTATCTTTAGTGTAGCAGATTCCAGGAAGTTAAATACACCTGTGTATCACAGGAAATGTCACTCCAAAGAATCACAGGAATGAACCCAGAAGTTGGTGTTTGGTAAAAGATGACCACAATGGAAGTGGTTTATAACATAAAAAATTTACATGTATTTGACTCACGTACCTTTACGAGTCATTAACTTAGAGACCTTTTAGATAAGATTGCTGAACTTGTCTTTGTTCGAACCATTTAAAGTTCTAACCTCCAAAACCGAACCTTTCCTTGAATATTGTAAACTCTCTTTGGTACAAAAGAAAAAGAGAAGCCAAAAAAAAACCATCCATCTTATCTGAGTGTATGTACGTGTTATATTATGCATATTTCTAGGTTATTTCCTTCTTAGAAACGCAATTGAAATGACCTTTATGGTCGATAAAAACAAAAATCAAGTCCGACTATTGATCATGTATTATTAATGCTCGTGATAAGTTCACTGAATTCGTTTGTGGAAAGCTAAAACCTGAAATCACCCGAAAACGTGAAAATGATTTCATGATTTAACACTTGCACTTGCAATGCAATTTTGCTTTAGCTTGAAGAGTGGAATTTACGAATCCGAGGGTACCACTGTTTTCCAGGTTTTTAATACTTCGAGAATTATATATCTTACAATATTATCTGATGAAATTTCATGTATCCAGAAATAAGAGGTCTGCGTAACACATATCCGCGCCAATGACATGAAAACGTACGCGAGTCGAATATCGATGAATTCACCATCACCACTTAAATCATCATCGTCTTTTGTCAAGCCCCGACTTCTGATTTCGGTTTCAATGACATTTTTGAGTGGGGGTTTCCTGTGAGGTACAAGGGTCTTCAGCTCCTTGAATTCGGACCAGAAAGACAGCAAATTTTTTTATTTGCAGGTTTCATAGCCTAAATTCGACAGCGCACAGCCGTTTAACCGAGGTGACGTCAATCATCAACTTTCGTCTGGTTGGATAGTTACTTCAGTCCTGTTCTTGGATGTGAATTGAACTTAAAGGATTGCTGTGAGGGGAAACGTTTCTCGCTGCATATTTTTAGCGGCTTGTGCCCTTGCTCCCTCAGGCAAAACAGAATGGTAAACAGTATCGAGATGGCAAAACAGAAAGGTAGTTCAAGATGTTTTAAGTTATTGCACGGCACAGCAGGCTTATCCAACTTATGCAACAAGTTATTACATAGCGCAGCCGGCTTCTCCAACAAATGCAACAATGTTGCAACACCTGGTGTTGTTTTCAAATGCTAGATGAATTCGGCCTGGTCTTAATTGTGAAAATTTGCTGGACCGTATCGTGTTTTTGGAGTGTGGAGCCTGTTGCGAAGGTCATCAGAGTTTCACATTTGTTACCACTCCTTGACATTCAGGTACCAAACCATTCTTTAGTGAAGACTCTTATTAAAAAATTTGAAAACTTCGCTCAATAGGTTCATCAGCTTTAGCAAATTAAAGAGTGATTCATTGTAACATACAAATCTTGCTGTTTGTGGAATGAAGCTGCTGAGTTTCCCGTTTTCCCTCCTGGCGACTTTACTTATTAAATTTGTGCAATATGTTTGTAGGATTTAGTCTGTGAGAGAAATCCACAATTATGATCGTTCATATGAAAGCTTTCACTGACATACGTTCTAGTAAGATATGATGTTAAAATTTTATAACAGTTGCCAAATTGCAGGTTTCTATTTTATAAGACGCACCGATTCTACTGACCGTCTGAATAGCTAGCTGCAGGCATTTCGATCCTCGATCGATCAGTAGTTTAAAGATCAAACTTTCATTCCTCTGAAAAAAGTTTTTTCAAATCTCAAAAGGGCTGATCAAAAATTGCTTATTTCTAACGAATACATTAGACAGTCTAACATTTGACACTGTTTTAGATGACTATGAGTCGCTACAAAGTATAAAGTAAATTGTTAATAGTTTATTTCTTCTAGATTATTAGCTCATTTTTGTCGTGGGCTACATAACAGCATTGTCTTGAAAATTAGGTGGCGAATCTTTGCTTTTGTTCAAAATGAACTGGAAATGATCCAAAAAGATTGAACTGCAAAGAACGCTCTGCAGATCAGATTTAGTTTTAATCAAGCTACTATTTTAAAATTCCACACAAAAACGGATAAAGTTTCCTGTATTAAAGAAATTAAGGTTGAAATACAAAGGCTAAAATAGATTCTTAACGCTCATGAATTGTATTCAAAGTTATCTTATCTGAGAACAATAAATAAAGTAGAACAAAAGTTAACCACAGAGCATATTGAGATAAGTGTTGAAAGAACCTCGGCCTTCTCATGTGTAAACCGTATGCCCTGTTTCTTTCTCGACATTATAAGTTGCTTTACAGGCTTTAAGCTTTATCTTTACTGTAGCTTTACATGAATTAACATTATATTACGTAAGCAGGGACATCGAAAAGACTGGAGTCTCCTACTGAGTTCACGTCGTTTTTTCCTATTTCATACACAATGTAATTAGAATCTACCCAATTTCGTGTGCCCAATGTTTTAACTATATCGCCCTTGAAAAGCGTTTTTAAAATGATAGGGTCAAAACGTCTGTTGTACAACGTTACAAGGTACAGCATAGTTAGGCGAACCCGCATTTCCAGACGACCGAGCCAATAGATCAGAATAATTAATGCGCAGAAAATTAACTGATAACATCTAACTTCCTCTGTTTACCAAAGACTCTAATTTGCTTGTGAGGTAGAATCCAAAAATAACCCGAAAACCGCAAAACACTATAACTTTATAAACATCATCAACTGTGGAAATAGTTGTCTTCTTATTAGACAAAATGTTCCTACTGCTTTCATTTCGTGACTCATCTTTTCATGGATGACAAACCAAATGAAATGTGCTTAGCTGCCACTTTCACCCATTGTCAAAGTGCCTAAAGCAAGTCTTAAAAATACAATACACAGTTAATAATTCATCTTCAGCGCTCTCTGTAGGAGGCAAGAATCGTATTTTTAAAACCCACTGAACAAAACCAGTGGGAAGGAAATCGCTGATGTTAAGGAAAATACGTCATAGTGTCAACTATTGAAATTCAGCCTCAGAACATACCTCCCTGCCTCTCTCGGTGCTGTGATCATAAGCGTATTGGTATGTTTTGTTTGTATGATATTGTTCAAATAATCAGGACAACTTGCGTGTTGACAACTTAAGTAAACGCGTAAACACAGGAAAAAAAAAACAAGTAGGGTTGCACGATCATAGTTTTAACTGCAGAGAAAGGTACTGCTTATAAGGTTAAAGGCAAATTGTGTTTTGGTTTCGCACCAGACTTTCTTGCCGTTTCTTTCGTCGCTTCTGACGGCTGTTTGCTTTTCAATTTTTTTTACTACAGGAGCACATCTGAAAAAGAACTTGCTTCTAACAATGGGAAACAACTTTACCTGCAGTCTCCTTCTTCTTATCTTTATGGGCATTTTTACTGCTGCTCCCTCGCCAGCGGTAATTTCTATGCCAGACCGGTACGAGGTTCGAGATGGCATTTTTAAACTAGCACATCGTGTGGACGATAACGGTACACAGTGGACTCAAAAAGTGAGCTTGAAAAGGCTTGAAGTTCTGGCGAACGACAGGGCTCTAAATCTACCTTTTGCAAGCTGCACCGAAGAGAAATTTACGAGGCAGAATAAATATGCAGATCACCTTGGACAAGACTCAAAGTTTGAAGAAATACACCAGGTACCATTAAGATTTGCTGATAAAACGTAAACGACATCGGTTTACCGGCATTTTTGGAGTGGGGGAAGGAGAGAAGGGGGACGTGGGAAAGGGGGAGGGGGGAATCGGTGAAGGAGGAGGGGTAGGGGGAGGGGAAAGGGGGTTATGGGAAGTACAAGGGATATAGTGAATGAGTTAAAAGATACTTGGCCGGGAAAAATTAAAAAAAGTGCAAAAGATACGAAGATTTCAATTACGTCTGTTTTAAGAGAATGAACGTAGCTCATACAATGTACAGGCTCAAAGCAAGTGCGTTATTCAAACATAACATAATTAGGCTGTACAACAAATTTTGCATGAATATTAAAAGTGATTGGAATTGATTACATAACAAAAATATAAGACGACTTAAGTATTTACCTAAGCTTATGGGGTGTCGGGGCAGACGGGGACCTTGGAAAGTCTGCAAGCCGATTTAATCATAGCTAGAACTGGTTTAGTCCTTAATGCAAGTTATTAGCAAGCTTTTGAGAAGACATTCAGGGCGCCGAATATATGATAATCGAGGAACGAATGAAACTCTTGAATAAATGCTTGTTTTCAGGGCACCGCCCCCACATGCATTATGGAACTCGTTAAAATGAGAAATAACAAGTACGATTTAAGGGGCAATGATACGCTATCACTGCCAAAAGTAAATACCACAAAGCATGGCTTAAATTCCTTCAGATATTTCGCCGCAAAACAATGGAACAGTGTTCCAAATGAATTGCGTTTAAAAGCTGGAGGTCTAGAATTTAATAAACAAGTGAGGAATATTGAATTTTAATTTTAATTACTTAAGTTTTGTAACTTTAGATGCATGATATTTTATATACTTACATTTATGTACATATTTCTTTCTTTCTTAATATTAATTTGTGGAAAACCTGCAAAATAGCTATAGCTAAGCGTTTCTCCCACGTTAAATAAAGATGATGATGATGATGACGATATGAAACTCTACGACAATTCCTAGTAATACAGGGTTCGGCGAAAGAACGAGGAGTGTTACAAAGAGTAAACAGATGAGGACAAACAAATATGCAAAACTTTGGCTTTCGTAGCAACAGAATTTAATTATGGAATTGCCAGCCATTTTGTAATTTGAGAGTAGACGTTCAGCTTAACGTAATGAGAAACGAGCTGGTTTTACAGCTATCTGTAACTAAAATACCTTATACGTCTGTTTCGTTTTTGTGACGGAACTTTGAAAAATAAATCACGATTACCAGTTGAGAACAGCTAACTACGTGCAAATCTTATACTATATATGACCCCTAATAAGGCTTAAGAAAAAAATCATGTGACAAAAAATTTTTTTAATTAAAACCCACAAGACTTGATCAACTGTATAAAGCAAGAGAGGTCTGGAATAATGCAGTGTGAAACATTTTGGATTGATGACGAGTTTACCTAAATATTTTAAAAACGCATTTTAGCCATTTTAAGAATCTTAAGAAATTGAGAAGTAGAAAACGTTTTTTGTAGTTCTGTCGAATTGTTTTATAATTTGATAGTACAATGAGAAATGCTTCGCGGGTGTTTCACAACTCCATCAGGACAAGTAGAAATTTCTTTTGATGTCTTTCACTCAGAAAACAGTGCGGTAAAAAAGATATGAAAATTACTTGCTTATTTCATTTACCAAAATGTCAATATTCTATGCTCGCGTCATCATTTTGCCAACATCTCATGCTGAGTAAGTTATAAAGGAACGGCTTTTAGCATTTGCTTTCTTTCAGAATGTTTATTAATTTTTTAAAATTTCTTTCCTCTCAGCAAGCTGGCTTTAATCATGTTCATCGCACCCGTGGTGCTGTGGGTCCCAACTGTGTGTTTGACGTCGTAATACCTTATCAAGATTCTTCTCAGAAAGAGAGGATTGTGGGACAATACTGCATTCCTGAACAAGCGACTGGTGGAGCAGCGGTTGGTGATTACGACGGAGACGGAATGGAAGATATTTACTTTACTGTGTTTGACGGCAGGAGTGTGCTATACAAAAACAACGGTGAGTTTAACTTAGCCACTTAGTATTATTATTTTTTTTCGTTCCAAACAAACCAACAAATTTGGCCTTATCATTAACTGGTACGGTAAAATTACTTTTTCATCATCATTCACTCAACTATTTGAGCGTTTGTATCTTGTTTCTTTAATGTTTTTTCTCTTTGATTATGCATGTTGCAACCAATGGAAAGCATGTCAGTTTTCTTCTATCTCTGACTCAGCTTGTTTAGTTTTCTTACTATATATTCTTAGTATAGTTTTTCTTGCCTTATTGAGTTAATTGTTTTTACGCTGTTTTTATCTTTTCTTGTTTATCAAGCATAATGTAACGGCTGGTTGTTGTTGTTGTTACTGCTAAGAATTCTAAAATTTTAAAAGTCAAAATTTGAACTGTCAGCTGAAAAATAAAGCGTTCTGTAACTGATCAGTGAGATCTGAAGTCTAATGCTTTGCTGATGGATTGGGCCGAAATTAACTGATAACAGAGAAATCTCATTAAAATAACTGATAACCCATAACAGCTCACTCAGACTCTTCTAAGCTCTTTTAACCGAGCGAATAATTGAAATTGAAATTCTCTACCTCTAATTCTAAATGCTTGTCTTATTCCTTATCAACCTGTACTTTTCCAGCAGCGGTTATTAACGAACAAGAGGTTATTATCTACATAACAAAAACAAACACCCACATATTTAAGTTCATCAAACACGTTCAGGCCAGATGTACTGGGTAAATATTATGTAGTTGCAAATTGTGCTATAATCTCATTGCAGTCTAAGAGTGCGCTTTGTTAACGTTTACTACCATGTCTTGCAAACAGCGACCCCTTCCGCTCCTGTTAAGCATCTTTGTAAAAACTGTACGTAACATTTTTTTGCCACACAGCCAACAGCCACAGCCTTGAGCAATTTTTTGAGACCATTTCACAAAAACTGTATTATGGCAAAGTGCAATAAAAAGTTGTTCCCAGTGATATGATTACTTTTTTTAACAATGTTCTCTGATTGTTTGACATCTTAGGTGATGGAACATTCACTGACGTCACTAACGACGCATATATTGGCCCCAGTGCTCTCGCAAATGGTGCAGTCTGGGCAGACTTTGACCAGGATGGAGATTTAGACCTGTACGTCACAACAGTTGGGGATACCAGACATTACCTGTATATCAACTATGGAGGCCACTTTAGAGAAGAAGCTATACAAAGGAGCTGTTCGATGGAAACAAGCGATAAAAGAAAACTTTCTGGAATGACGCCAAATGTTGGTGATTTTGATCAAGACGGATTTCCTGACATTTACGTGACAGAATGGCTTCCCCACTCTCTGGGAAAGGTGATCTGCTTTCTGTCTGTCCCGTACAATTTTCTTGATCGATTGATCTTTTAGCGCGCTTTTTTAGCTGTGACAGAATTCCATTTTCAATACACCACCGTTTCCACCATGACCTTCACCATCAAAATCACCATCAGCTCCACGATCCTCACTTCCACAGCCAACCATACCACTTTCTGTACTCCCAAACCCTCTCTATCAACATAGCTACGTCATCTACATAATCACCATCACCCACTGCCGCCATAATCACTGTCACCGCCACTGCAATTACCATGTCTACCATCACAACCAACACAAAACTTGAACTAGAGTTAAAATTAGGACATCAGTGAGGTTTTGATGACGATATTATTATATTTCAGCCGTCAACTTCCAGGCTTCTAAAAAACAAAGGTGTCGGGGATCCTGGGTAAGTTTGGATGCTTTTTCAAGTAGAAGTTTGCATGTGTATTTCTTTCAGCTGGTAAGCGACTTACAGTCATAAACCCGTCACAACAAGGCATAGAAGTATATAGTAAAATTTATGACCAAAAGTTGGAACAGTGAATAAGGAAAGATGAACATGACTAAATTGCATTCTTAAAAGCATCATGACTTTGTACTTCCCTTTTCACTCATTACTGACCTCAAAGTACCCTACCAAGTTTGTTCTTCGCCTTTGGAACTATATAAACCAGCTTTATATAGAGCGATGTTAACTGAGCGTCGTAAAACCAAAACCAAACCAGTTACCAACCAATCAGGCTACTCAGCCCATTTCAATATGCAGTGAAACCAATATGCTTATTGCCTGGTTACTTTTAGTCTCCTTCGCAGCCGTTATTAGGGTCGTCACGCAACGCTTCTTTAGGGGAGAGGCGTTGCGTGACGACGCTAATAACGGCTGCGCAAGAGACTAGGTTACTTTCGGCATTTAATTGAAAACTCCTTTACGGCTCACAACTTACAGTTAATTTATGTCTTTATTGATCATATACTTTTTAGTTATTTTGAAGATGTCACGCTGGATTCTGGCGTAGATATGGACGGTCACCGGAATGGCTCGGCGCTCAGTCAAGGAACTTATACATTTGGTTCTTCATTTACTGTGAGTTATGTATAATTGGCAAAGCAAACATCTCTGAGTATTCTTCAAACTATCGAATTTTGTTATCGATTTTGAAGTCTTTTAAAAATGTAAAAGACCGCACACTTCTACCACTTTGAGGGTTTGGTGTACACGATTTTTGGTAGACTGTCTTACGTAACAGTTGGTTGTAAAATTAATGCTGTTTAACTAACAAGAAAGATGACTTCCGGGAGTTATTAACAAAGCGTTGCTAGTGTTAATACTTTTTGGTAAAACATTGCAAAATTTTTGCAAATTTTCTTTTCCTTCAGAAAACCACCAAAAGACCTACATAATTTCTTTAAGGCGGGTTAATGTTAGAGCAAAAAACCAGTACAGCATTTTCGTTGATGCACAGTTACATACACTGTACGGCAATGTCGCTTTAAAGAATCGCGGGCATTGAATTGACCAGATTGATGTAACATTGAGTTAGGGCGTGGAGTATTTCGTTATGCTTGGTTACATCTGCTATCGTGGCTTTTAAGAGATGATATATTCTGTTTACAAAATTGACAATCTTTGAATTGTTTTTTTTTTTATCTCAGTCACAAGTTATGAACTTCACTTCTGGATCACAAAAGGTAGCAATAGCATCTAATATTAAACGGGTTTACCTTGTAGGACTTTGACAATGATGGCTGGCCCGAGTTGTTAGTGACTGCAGACTTTGGTGTTAGTCGAATGTTTTGGAACAATCAAAACGGCAAATTTACCGAGTGCACGGAGTCTTGCGGCCTGGACGCCATGCAGGTACATGAACGAATTGTTTGTTTTGCTA